>JBBGZY010003143.1:0-128099 GCA_037952925.1 Lithobates clamitans | reverse complement strand
GGGGGTGATAGAGGAGGGGGGTGACACAGAGGAGGGGGTGATAGAGGAAGGGGTGACACAGAGGAGGGGGGTGACACAGAGGGGGGGTGACACAGAGGAGGGGGTGATAGAGGAGGGGGGTGACACAGAGGAGGGGGTGATAGAGGAGGGGGGTGACACAGAGGAGGGGGTGATAGAGGAGGGGATGACACAGAGGAGGGGGTGATAGAGGAGGGGGGTGACACAGAGGAGGGGGTGATAGAGGAGGGGGTGACACAGAGGTGGTGATAGAGGAGGGGGGTGACACAGAGGAGGGGTTGATAGAGGAGGGGGGTGACACAGAAGAGGGGGTGATAGAGGAGGGGGTGACACAGAGGAGGGTGTGATAGAGGAGGGGGTAACACAGAGGAGGGGGGTGACACAGAGGAGGGGGTGACACAGAGGAGGGGGTGATAGAGGATTGGGTAATAGAGGAGGGGGTGACACAGAGGAGGGGGTGACACAGAGGAGAGGGGTGACACAGAGGAGGGAGTGATAGAGGAGGGGGGTGACACAGAGGAGGGGGTGATAGAGGAAGGGGGTTACACATAGGAGGGGGTGACACAGAGGAAGGGGATGACACAGAGGAGGGGGTGACGCAGAGGAGGGGATGACACAGAGGGGGGGTGATAGAGAAGGGGGGTGACACAGAGGAGGGTGTGATAGAGGAGGGGGGTGACACAGAGGAGGGGGGGTGACACAGTGGAGGGGGTGACACCGAGGAGGTGATGATAGAGGAGGGTTGGTGACACAGAGGAGGGGGTGACACAGAGGAGAGGGGTGACACAGTGGAGGGGTTGATAGAGGAGGGGGGTGACACAGAGGAGGGGGTGATAGAGGAGGGGGGGTGACACAGAGGAGGGGTGGTGACACAGAGGAGGGGGTGACACAGAGGAGGGGGGTGACACAGAGGAGAGGGGTGACACAGAGGAGGGGTGGTGACACAGAGGAGGGAGTGGCACAGAGGATGTGGGTGACACAGAGGAGGGGGTGACACAGAGGAGGTGGGTGACACAGAGGAGGGGGTGATAGAGGAGGGGGGTGACACAGAGGAGGGGTGGTGACACAGAGGAGGGGGTGACACAGAGGAGGGGGTGACACAGAGGAGGGGGGTGACACAGAGGAGTGGGTGATAGAGGAGGTGGGTTGACACAGAGGAGGGGGTGATAGAGGAGGGGGGTGACACAGAGCAGGGGTTGAGAGAGGAGGGGGGTGAAACAGAGAAGGGGGTGATAGAGGAGGGGGGTGACACAGAGGAGGGGTGATAGAGGAGGGAGGTGACACAGAGGAGGGGGGTGATATAGGAGGGGGTGACACAGAGAAGGGGGTGATAGAGGAGGGGGTGACACAGAGGAGGGGGGTGACACAGAGGAGGGGGGTGACACAGAGGAGGGGTGACACAGAGGAGGGGGTGATAGAGGAGGGGGGTGACACAGAGGAGGGGGTGATAGAGGAAGGGGTGACACAGAGGAGGGGGTGATAGAGGAGGGGGGTGACACAGAGGGGGGGGTGACACAGAGGAGGGGGTGATAGAGGAGGGGGTGACACAGAGGAGGGGGTGATAGAGAGGAGGGGGTGATAGAGGATTGGGTAATAGAGGAGGGGGTGACACAGAGGAGGGGGTGACACAGAGGAGAGGGGTGACACAGAGGAGGGAGTGATAGAGGAGGGGGTGACACAGAGGAGGGGGTGATAGAGGAAGGGGGTTACACATAGGAGGGGGTGACACAGAGGAAGGGGATGACACAGAGGAGGGGGTGACGCAGAGGAGGGGATGACACAAAGGGGGGGTGATAGAGGAGGGGGGTGACACAGAGGAGGGTGTGATAGAGGAGGGGGGTGACACAGAGGAGGGGGGGTGACACAGTGGAGGGGGTGAAACCGAGGAGGTGATGATAGAGGAGGGTTGGAGACACAGAGGAGGGGGTGACACAGAGGAGAGGGGTGACACAGTGGAGGGGTTGATAGAGGAGGGGGGTGACACAGAGGAGGGGGTGATAGAGGAGGGGGGGTGACACAGAGGAGGGGGTGGTGACACAGAGGAGGGGGTGACACAGAGGAGGGGGGTGACACAGAGGAGAGGGGTGACACAGAGGAGGGGTGGTGACACAGAGGAGGGAGTGGCACAGAGGATGTGGGTGACACAGAGGAGGGGGTGACACAGAGGAGGTGGGTGACACAGAGGAGGGGGTGATAGAGGAGGGGGGTGACACAGAGGAGGGGTGGTGACACAGAGGAGGGGGTGACACAGAGGAGGGGGTGACACAGAGGAGGGGGGTGACACAGAGGAGTGGGTGATAGAGGAGGTGGGTTGACACAGAGGAGGGGGTGATAGAGGAGGGGGGTGACACAGAGCAGGGGTTGAGAGAGGAGGGGGGTGAAACAGAGAAGGGGGTGATAGAGGAGGGGGGTGACACAGAGGAGGGGTGATAGAGGAGGGAGGTGACACAGAGGAGGGGGTGATATAGGAGGGGGTGACACAGAGAAGGGGGTGATAGAGGAGGGGGTGACACAGAGGAGGGGGGTGACACAGAGGAGGGGGGTGACACAGAGGAGGGGTGACACAGAGGAGGGGGTGATAGAGGAGGGGGGTGACACAGAGGAGGGGGTGATAGAGGAAGGGGTGACACAGAGGAGGGGGTGATAGAGGAGGGGGGTGACACAGAGGGGGGGGGTGACACAGAGGAGGGGGTGATAGAGGAGGGGGTGACACAGAGGAGGGGGTGATAGAGAGGAGGGGGTGATAGAGGATTGGGTAATAGAGGAGGGGGTGACACAGAGGAGGGGGTGACACAGAGGAGAGGGGTGACACAGAGGAGGGAGTGATAGAGGAGGGGGTGACACAGAGGAGGGGGTGATAGAGGAAGGGGGTTACACATAGGAGGGGGTGACACAGAGGAAGGGGATGACACAGAGGAGGGGGTGACGCAGAGGAGGGGATGACACAAAGGGGGGGTGATAGAGGAGGGGGGTGACACAGAGGAGGGTGTGATAGAGGAGGGGGGTGACACAGAGGAGGGGGGGTGACACAGTGGAGGGGGTGAAACCGAGGAGGTGATGATAGAGGAGGGTTGGAGACACAGAGGAGGGGGTGACACAGAGGAGAGGGGTGACACAGTGGAGGGGTTGATAGAGGAGGGGGGTGACACAGAGGAGGGGGTGATAGAGGAGGGGGGGTGACACAGAGGAGGGGTGGTGACACAGAGGAGGGTGTGATAGAGGAGGGGGGTAACACAGAGGAGGGGGGGTGACACAGAGGAGGGGGTGACACAGAGGAGGGGGTGATAGAGGATTGGGTAATAGAGGAGGGGGTGACACAGAGGAGGGTGTGACACAGAGGAGAGGGGTGACACAGAGGAGGGAGTGATAGAGGAGGGGGTGACACAGAGGAGGGGGTGATAGAGGAAGGGGGTTACACATAGGAGGGGGTGACACAGAGGAAGGGGATGACACAGAGGAGGGGGTGACGCAGAGGAGGGGATGACACAGAGGGGGGTGATAGAGAAGGGGGGTGACACAGAGGAGGGTGTGATAGAGGAGGGGGGTGACACAGAGGAGGGGGGGTGACACAGTGGAGGGGGTGACACCGAGGAGGTGATGATAGAGGAGGGTTGGTGACACAGAGGAGGGGGTGACACAGAGGAGAGGGGTGACACAGTGGAGGGGTTGATAGAGGAGGGGGGTGACACAGAGGAGGGGGTGATAGAGGAGGGGGGTGACACAGAGGAGGGGTGGTGACACAGAGGAGGGGGTGACACAGAGGAGGGGGGTGACACAGAGGAGAGGGGTGACACAGAGGAGGGGTGGTGACACAGAGGAGGGAGTGGCACAGAGGATGTGGGTGACACAGAGGAGGGGGTGACACAGAGGAGGTGGGTGACACAGAGGAGGGGGTGATAGAGGAGGGGGGTGACACAGAGGAGGGGTGGTGACACAGAGGAGGGGGTGACACAGAGGAGGGGGTGACACAGAGGAGGGGGGTGACACAGAGGAGTGGGTGATAGAGGAGGTGGGTTGACACAGAGGAGGGGGTGATAGAGGAGGGGGGTGACACAGAGCAGAGGTTGAGAGAGGAGGGGGGTGAAACAGAGAAGGGGGTGATAGAGGAGGGGGGTGACACAGAGGAGGGGTGATAGAGGAGGGAGGTGACACAGAGGAGGGGGTGATATAGGAGGGGGTGACACAGAGAAGGGGGTGATAGAGGAGGGGGTGACACAGAGGAGGGGGGTGACACAGAGGAGGGGTGACACAGAGGAGGGGGTGATAGAGGAGGGGGGTGACACAGAGGAGGGGGTGATAGAGGAAGGGGTGACACAGAGGAGGGGGTGATAGAGGAGGGGGGTGACACAGAGGGGGGGGTGACACAGAGGAGGGGGTGATAGAGGAGGGGGTGACACAGAGGAGGGGGTGATAGAGGAGGGGATGACACAGAGGAGGGTGTGATAGAGGAGGGGGGTGACACAGAGGAGGGGGTGACACAGAGGAGGGGGTGATAGAGGAGGGGGTGACACAGAGGAGGGGGTGATAGAGGAGGGGGTGACACAGAGGAGGGGGTGATAGAGGAGGTGGGTGACACAGAGGAGGGGGTGACACAGAGGGGGGGTGACACAGAGGAGGGGGTGATAGAGGAGGGGGTGACACAGAGGAGGTGGTGATAGAGGAGGGGGGTGACACAGAGGAGGGGGTGATAGAGGAGGGGGGTGACACAGAGGAGGGGGTGATAGAGGAGGGGGTGACACAGAGGAGGGGGTGATAGAGGAGGGGGGTGACACAGAGGAGGGTTGGTGACACAGAGGAGGGGGTGACACAGAGGAGGGGGTGATAGAGGATTGGGTGATAGAGGAGGGTGTGACACAGAGGAGGGGGTGAAACAGAGGAGAGGGGTGACACAGAGGAGGGAGTGATAGAGCAGGGGGGTGACACAAAGGAGGGGTGATAGAGGAAGGGGGTTACACATAGGAGGGGGTGACACAGAGGAAGGGGATGACACAGAGGAGAGGGTGACGCAGAGGAGGGGTTGACACAGAGGGGGGGTGATAGAGGAGGGGGGTGACACCGAGGAGGTGGTGATAGAGGAGGGTTGGTGACACAGAGGAGGGGGTGACACAGAGGAGAGGGGTGACACAGTGGAGGGGTTGATAGAGGAGGGGGGTGACACAGAGGAGGGGGTGATAGAGGAGGGGGGTGACACAGAGGAGGGGGTGACACAGAGGAAGGGGATGACACAGAGGAGGGGGTGACACAGAGGAGAAGGTGACACAGAGGAAGGGGGGTGACACAGAGGAGGGGGGTGACACAGAGGAGGGGATGATAGAGGACGGGGGGGTGACACAGAGGAGGGGGGGTGACACAGAGGAGGAGGTGACACAGAGGAGGGGGGTGACACAGAGGAGGGGGTGACACAGAGGAGGGGGTTGACACAGAGGAGGGGGTGACACAGAGGAGGGGGTGACACAGAGGAGGTGGTGATAGAGGAGGGGGGTGACACAGAGGAGGGGGTGATAGAGGAGGGGGGTGACACAGAGGAGGGGGTGATAGAGGAGGGGGTGACACAGAGGAGGGTGTGATAGAGGAGGGGGGTGACACAGAGGAGGGAGGTGACACAGAGGAGGGGGTGACACAGAGGAGGGGGTGATAGAGGAGCGGGTGACACAGAGGAGGGGGTGATAGAGGAGGGGGTGACACAGAGGAGGGGGTGATAGAGGAGGGGGGTGACACAGAGGAGGGGTTGACACAGAGGGGGGGTGACACAGAGGAGGGGGTGATAGAGGAGGGGGTGACACAGAGGAGGTGGTGATAGAGGAGGGGGGTGACACAGAGGAGGGGGTGATAGAGGAGGGGGGTGACACAGAGGAGGGGATGATAGAGGAGGGGGTGACACAGAGGAGGGTGTGATAGAGGAGGGGGGTGACACAGAGGAGGGTTGGTGACACAGAGGAGGGGGTGACACAGAGCAGGGGGTGATAGAGGATTGGGTGATAGAGGAGGGGGTGACACAGAGGAGGGGGTGACACAGAGGAGAGGGGTGACACAGAGGAGGGAGTGATAGAGCAGGGGGGTGACACAGAGGAGAGGGTGATAGAGGAAGGGGGTTACACATAGGAGGGGGTGACACAGAGGAAGGGGATGACACAGAGGAGGGGGTGACGCAGAGGAGGGGGTGACACAGAGGGGGGGTGATAGAGGAGGGGGTTGACACAGAGGAGAGTGTGATAGAGGAGGGGGGTGACACAGAGGAGGGTGTGATAGAGGAGGGGGGGTGACACAGTGGAGGGGGTGACATCGAGGAGGTGGTGATAGAGGAGGGTTGGTGACACAGAGGAGGAGGTGACACAGAGGAGAGGGGTGACACAGTGGAGGGGTTGATAGAGGAGGGGGTGACACAGAGGATGGGGTGATAGAGGAGGGGGGTGACACAGAGGAGGGGGTGACACAGAGGAAGGGGATGACACAGAGGAGGGGGTGACACAGAGGATAAGGTGACACAGAGGAGGGGGGTGACACAGAGGAGGGGGGTGACACAGAGGAGGGGATGATAGAGGAGGGGGGTGACACAGAGGAGGGGGGGTGACACAGAGGAGGGGGTGACACAGAGGAGAGGGGTGACACAGAGGAGGGGGGGTGACACAGAGGAGGCGGTGAAACAGAGGAGGGGGTTATAGAGGAGGGGGGTGACACAGAGGAGGGGGTGACACAGAGGAGGGGGTGATAGAGGAGGGGGTGACACAGAGGAGGGGGTGACACAAAGGAGGGGGGTGACACAGAGGAGGGGGTGATAGAGGAGGGGGGTGACACAGAGGAGGGGGTGATAGAGGAGGGGGGGTGACACAGGGGAGGGGGTGATAGAGGAGGGGGTGACACAGAGGAGGGGGTGATAGAGGAGGGGGTGACGCAAAGAAGGGGGTGATAGAGGAGGGGGGTGAAACAGAGGAGGGGGTGATAGAGGAGGGGGGGGGTGACACAGAGGAGGGAGTTATAGAGGAGGGGGTGACACAGAGGAGGGGGTGATAGAGGAGGGGGGGTGACACAGAGGAGGGGTGATAGAGGGGGGTGACACAGAGGAGGGGGTGATAGAGGAGGGGAGTGACACAGAGGAGGGGGTGATAGAGGAGGGGGGTGACAAAGAGGAGGGGGTGATAGAGGAGGGGGGTGACACAGAGGAGGGGGTGATAGAGGAGGTGGGTGACACAGAGGAGGGGGTGACACAGAGGAGGGGGGTGACACAGAGAAGGGGGTGATAGAGGAGGGGGGGTGACACAGAGGACGGGGTGATAGAGGAGGGGGTGACACAGGGGAGGGGGTGATGGAGGAGGGGGGTGACACAGAGGAGGGGGTGATAGAGGAGTGGGGTGACACAGAGGAGGGGTTGGTAGAGGAGGGGGGTGACACAGAGGAGGGGGTGATAGAGGAGGGGGTGACACAGAGGAGGGGGTGACAGAGAAGGGGGGTGACACAGAGGAGGGGGTGATAGAGGAGGGGTGACACAAAGGAGGGGGTGATAAAGGAGGGGGGTGACACAGAGGAGGGGGGATAGAGGAGTGGGTGACACAGAGGAGGGGGTGACACAGAGGAGGAGGGTGACACAGAGGAGGGGGTGACACAGAGGAGGGGGTGATAGAGGAGGGGGGTGACACAGATGAGGGGGTGACACAGAGAAGGGGGTGACACAGAGGAGGGGGTGATAGAGGAGAGGGTGACACAGAGGAGGGGGTGATAGAGGAGGGGGTGATAGAGGAGGGGGTGACACAGAGGAGGGGGTGATAGGGGGGTTACACAGAGGAGGGGGTGATAGAGGAGGGGGGTGACACAGAGGAGGGGGTGATAGAGGAGGCGGGTGACACAGAGGAGGGGGTGATAGAGGAGGTGGGTGAAACAGAGGAGGGGGTGATAGAGGAGGGGGGACACAGAGGAGGGGGTGATAGAGGAGGGGGGTGACACAGGGGATAGGGTGATGGAGGAGGGGGGTGACACAGAGGAGGGGTTGATAGAGGAGGGGGGTGACACAGAGGAGCGAGTAATAGAGGAGGGGGGGTGACACAGAGGAGGGGGTGATAGAGGCGTGGGGGTGACACAGAGGAGGGGGTGATAGAGGAGGGGGTGACACAGAGGAGGGGGAGATAGAGGAGGGGGGGTGACACAGAGGAGGGGGTGATAGAGGAGGGGGAGTGACACAGAGGAGTGGTTGATAGAGGAGGGGGGTGACACAGAGGAGGGGGTGATAGAGGCGTGGGGGTGACACAGAGGAGGGGGTGATAGAGGAGGGGGGTGACACAGAGGAGGGGGTGACACAGAGGAGGGGGGTGACACAGAGGAGGGGGTGATAGAGGAGGGGGGTGACACAGAGGAGGGGGTGATAGAGGAGGGGGGGTGACACAGAGGAGGGGGTGATAGAGGAGGGGGGGTGACACAGAGGAGGGGGTGATAGAGGAGAGGGGGTGACACAGAGGAGGGGGTGATAGAGGAGGGGTGGTGACACAGAGGAGGGAGTGATAGAGGAGAGGGGGTGACACAGAGGAGGGGGTGATAGAGGAGGGGGGGTGACACAGAGGAGGGAGTGATAGAGGAGGGGGGTGACACAGAGGAGGGGTTGACAAAGAGCAGGGGGTGACACAGAGGAGGGGGTGATAGAGGAGGGGGGTGACACAGGGGATAGGGTGATGGAGGAGGGAGGTGACACAGAGGAGGGGGTGATAGAGGAGGGGGGTGACACAGAGGAGGGGTTGATAGAGGAGGGGGGTGACACAGAGGAGGGGGTGATCGAGGCGTGGGGGTGACACAGAGGAGGGGGTGATAGAGGAGGGGGGTGACACAGAGGAGGGAGTGATAGAGGAGGGGGGTGACACAGAGGAGGGGGTGATCGAGGCGTGGGGGTGACACAGAGGAGGGGGTGATAGAGGAGGGGGGTAACACAGAGGAGGGGGAGATTGAGGGGGGGGGTGACACAGAGGAGGGGGTGATAGAGGAGGGGGAGTGACACAGAGGAGTGGTTGATAGAGAAGGGGGGTGACACAGAGGAGGGGGTGATAGAGGAGGGGGGTGACACAGAGGAGGGGGTGATAGAGGCGTGGGGGTGACACAGAGGAGGGGGTGATAGAGGAGGGGGAGTGACACAGAGGAGTGGTTGATAGAGGAGGGGGTGACACAGAGGAGGGGGTGATAGAGGAGGGGGGGTGACACAGAGGAGGGGCTGATAGAGGAGGGGGGTGACACAGAGGAGGGGGTGATAGAGGAGGGGGGTGACACAGAGGAGGGGGTGATAGAGGCGTGGGGGTGACACAGAGGAGGGGGTGATAGAGGAGGGGCGGTGACACAGAGGAGGGGGTGATAGAGGAGGGGGGTGACACAGAGGAGGGGATGATAGAGGAGGGGGGGTGACACAGAGGTGGGGGTGATAGAGGAGTGGGGTTGACACAGAGGAGGGGGTGATAGAGGAGGGGGGTGACACAGAGGAGGGGGTGACACAGAGGAGGGGGTGATAGAGGAGGGGGGGTGACACAGAGGAGGGGGTGATAGAGGAGGGGGGGTGACACAGAGGAGGGGGTGATAGAGGAGAGGGGGTGACACAGAGGAGGGGGTGATAGAGGAGGGGGGGTGACACAGAGGAGGGAGTGATAGAGGAGGTGGGTGACACAGAGGAGGGGGTGAGCTAACAGAGCAGATGAGACCACAGGAGACACACAGTGAGGCGGGCGCGATTATTCAATCTACTGTCCAGCCCCGCCCCCGCCTCTACACGTGACCAGCACCAGATCCGCAGCCAGGGCCATTCACAGATCCCCATGTCTGCCGCCCGGTGTCTTGCCGAATAAGTTCCCTCGGCGGATAAGTTCCCCCCCTGTACTGCGCAGGCGCAGCGCCTGCGCAGTACGAACTACTAACAGCCGCCGGAGATAGCCGAAGCTCAAGATCGACAATCAGCTGTACACGGCGCCTGCGCTCTGGGTCCAGGTTCCTTCCCTACCATCCAAGTGGACCTAGAGGGGGAATCTAAAAGAGCCGAGCAAAGCGAGGCTGTGCCCGAAGCGTGGCGAGCGAAGCGAGCCCGCGAGGGGCCCTCTTACAGGCGCCGTGTACAGCTGATTTTCAGCTATTTCACTTCGGCTATTCCCGCCGGATTCTACTGCACAGGCGCAGCGCCTGCGCAGTAGAGCGGGGAACTTATCAGCCGAGCGGAACTTTCTCGGCAGAACACCGGCCCGCCACGCACATGGCCCGTTCGGCCAATCACAGGGCACCCGCTGGTTTAGCGCACCCATGTGTGACAGTGATAGTGGCGGGCACGGCATCATGCACGCAGCCCCTCTAGATGGGATCAAAACCATTCAGGTGGCATTGTGGCTGGCTAGCTGGCTGGTGGGCGGAAATTTGCCTCCCCCCGTTTGGAACCATTGCTCCATTGGGTCCCATGATAGGGCTGGCCCTGTATGTGTGAGCAAAAATTCTAGATTTTCACATTTTTCTCTGCACATGATTGGATGTTCTCTGCGAAGAGCAATTTTATTTCACTTCATTCAGTAAGATTTCCTAAACATCACGATATGATCTGATAATATGACATTAATATATATCGTATGCTATATAATAATGTTGGTAATAATAATCAGTATTAATATTCTATATTATTTTGTACAATGAATACATTTTCATAGATAAGACATGATCAGAATAGGAAGGACGGTTATAATTACCTGGACTGTGATCAGAGGACGGAGCTCTTCTGTCTTCTATCAGTACAACTGCAGTCACTTTATATAGGATTCTGAATTGGATGAGGGAGGGGGGAGGGGGGCTTTTACTGTAAATGGGAGATTTCCCAGAAAAGAAAAAATGTTACTTTCACTTTCACTCTCTGTTAAGGAATATTTCATGCCTGTTATCTATTTTTATGGGACAGGAGTCAGAACATAATTTAACATACTAACTTACAGTATATAAATGATATAACTCTGGACACAGTTGTTATTGTGGATTCAATTGGCACCTTTATTATAGGTATTCAAAATTTATCAACAGCATAAATGTACTACCGATCTTTAAAATTTATACCAACAGCCTATTTAGCTTAACTATTACAAGCTCAAGCTATTAAACATTTTAAATTCAAAGTCCCATTTCGCAAGAAATGGACAAAACCCTCATAACTTGAGCCGCGACATGGGAGGGCGGGATGTGCTTCTTTCTTCAATCCTCGCCAACTGCTTATGGTACTGATGCATTTTCCTTCTTTTTATAGGTACTGACTCATGCCAGGACCGTTAGAAACCACCTTTCTTTAATTTTTTTTTTATTTAAAACTGTTTTGTCTGCCCTTGTCCCATATGTGGATGGTGGGGACATTTTGCCCCACCATCCACTCTCATGGGACAGGAGTCAGAACATATTTTAACATAAAAACCCTCAACACCTCCTTCCAAGTCCACATGTCTGAAAGATAATCAATTCAATGAAGGCATAAATGTAGCCATCGCACGGTTAATTTTCATACAAATTTTTTTTCACAATGCTTAAACGCTAGGCTAATCCAAAGCGATCGAGGCACGATTTCAGAAAAAAACAAGGACGCAATCTGGAAGGATTGCACGAAGGCAAGTTAAATCATATTTAATACTTGAAATGATGTCCAAAGTTGTTCGGAGACCGATATCATTGCCAACTAAATGAAAAACAATAGCATTCGGAACAGGCCATCGTAAATACAACATAGACAAAGATTTACAGAGATCAGTCCACTTCATGCCCTGTAGGCTGTACCAATAGATACTAAATTGAGATGGAGGCAAACCCAAAGAAGGATCATAACATCTGTATTCGGCTCTTCTGTGTGCCCAAAACACATATGAATGTCCAACGATCCATACTACACATGAAGAGTCTGAAAATTAAATGGAAACATTATGGCGTATATAACATTTATCACAGTTGGATTTCCACCCACCAATACCCTTGATGACTGATTCAGCCTCAGTAGCAGCCCCAATCTGGAAGGAATGCAAGGATATGGGAAGGTGGTCAATCTTCAAAAAAGCCAAACATTTCTTCAAAACAGAATTAAATTGATACATGGTTAATGGATAATTATTAGCATGAACAAGAAATAATCCATTAGTCAATGGGCGGTATCGCAAATTTTGTTGAGATAATGACACAGCACAGGTAAAATGATCCATGTATTTGTGTATGGTGATCACACGGCCGAATCAATCAGTTTTACTTCTGCGCAGGAGGATACGAAGCACTTCTGATTGGAGAACCACATCAAAAAACATTAGACCAGTATGCCCTTGTTTATCGATAGGAAGCAGCTCTGAGGTTCTAAAAGCACCAAAAAAACAAAGGCAAAAAGAAAATCTGAACAATAATGCTTCATAAGGTGAAAAGCACACATTCGTAGTTGACAAACACAAGTTCCGTAACAAATCTACAGAGATTGAAAGTCTGTTATCACGAACAAAGTGCGCTTTTTGATAACCTTTCAAGGCACACTGCACAGAAAATAAACTAACGCATTAGGGTGTCCCACGCAAACGTAGAAAAAAAGACACTCCTGACAGGGTTTTCAAGATATGGAAATAAGAGTATTCGCAGCTCAATAAATAATTCAAAAAGGACAGCACAAGACTTTCCCCAAAACGATCATACAGAACTTCTCCATAATGCAAAAAGGAACACCATAAATTCCACACAGCACTATATCCTGCCTATGTGGAAGGAGCCAATGAGTTCTTAACGGAAAGCATCACATTTTTCATATCAGAGTCCATAAATGGGGAGGACATGACAGACCAATCTGATCTGCATCTGGAACCAACATTCTAAATTTGTCCATCTGTTGACGAGACAGTGAGTCTGCGATGAGATTTGTAACTCCAGGAACAAATTTAGCTTTCAGCCATATATTCAGATCTAAACATTGAAAAACTGGATGACGCAGAATAGCAATAATAGGCAAAGACCGAGAAACCAGACAATTTATGGCATAAACAACACTCTTATTATCCAAATGCAACAAAACTGTCTTATTTCAAACTCATGGCCCTAAAGTTCCAGTGCTACAAGAACCGGGAAAATCTCCAGAAGTACTATATTAGTTGTAAAACCTTTCTGGATTCAATATGTAGGCCATTCATTCGCAGACCAATGTCCTTGCCAAAATGCCCCGTATCCACAAGAACTAGAGGCGTCAGTAAAAATATTTAGAGCAGATGAAACATGAAAGAGCAGATTTAGAGCAGATGAAAGAGCAACCATTAAATTCTGACAAGAACTTGTGCCACACAATTAAATCATCCTGAATATCTGTATTGATCCGAACAAAATGAATGAGCGAAGAATAACCAGATATAGCTCTGTACAATCGTTTAGAGAAAACCCTACCCATAGGCATCTTAACCACTTTTGACATAGGAAGCCTAAATTCCATAGCCACAGTATCAATCTGAATACCTAAATATTCTGAACAATTGGTTGGAGGCACAGATTTTTCAGGAGCCAAAAGGAACCCCGAATGATCGACAATATATCTGAAATTCTGTGAATAAGTAAAGACAATCTAAAGAGTTTGCTTTACCAATAAATAGGAAATCATCAAGATAATGTATACAATTAACAGAACCAGATCGATAACACACAACCCATTCCAGAAAAGTAGAAAAAATCTCAAAGTAACTACAAGAAATGGAACAGCCCATCAGGAGGCATTTGTCAAAGAAGTATTCTCCTTGAAAAACCAAACCCAAAGAATTGAAAGCCGAAGGATGTATGGGCAATAAACAGAAAGCTGATTTTATATCAGCTTTCGCTAAATGAGCGGAATCGCCAACATCCTGAATTTTAACTAAAGCATCATCAAAGGATTAGTAAGTAACTGAACACATATTAGAACTAATGTCATCATTAAGAGAAAAACCACCAGGATACGATAAATGATGAATTAATCGAAACGTATTAGGTTCTTCGGGATGACTCCTAATGGGGAAAACTGGAACTTCGCAAATGGTGGAATAGCAAAAGGACTGGCAATTCTACCTTCAGCAATTTCTTTTAAAATCTTGTTACTAACCACATCCATATTGACACTAACCAAAGCTACATTTTCAAAAACTACACAACCAGAACCTGAAAACGAAGGCAATTTAAAAAAAAAAATCTGTTTATTAAATTTCATTATTTACATACAAAACACAAAGAGACACAACAAAAAAATCATACACGTTGAACCAAAAATATAATAATACGATTTCCAAAATCTAATATAAGAATTAATTATCCCACAAAAAAGAAAGAAAAAAAAAAGAAAGAGGAATTAATAGAGAAAAAGTAAACCTTAATTCCTTCTTTCACCAATGACCCCAAACATTTCCCATATGAGAATGCACTTATTATAGACAATAACCCCATGGGCATTTGATGCTGTATATGGTTCTAACCACTTTGCCCACACTTTATCGTACTTACTAGGGCAGCCCCTATTCATAGACTTATCCAGGCACTCAGACCTAAGCACTAATGCTAAGGAAGATTGTCTGATCGTTAACTATCCTATGGAAATCCCATGGAAAGTCGAGGTAAGTGTAGAAAAAGTAGATAGTTTCCGATCAGTGATCACTTGGGAAAGTAATTTATTATTATATTTAGTCCATGCAATAGGTTCTGCTGCTTTAAAAAAATTGAGGAAGAGTAGGATTGAGCCATAGAGGGGCGCTTTTGGAAAACGTACCTTTGGGATAATGCTCACATCTAAGCCTGGCCTCCCAGGCACGAATAGTAATGAGGATTGAAGGAGTCAACTGGTATGGTGCCTTTGGGCCCCTAAATAAAAGAGCCTTGAGAGCATCTATAGAACCTACTACTGCCGCTTCCAGCCGGGTAGAGGAATTCTATATATCAGGATTCAGCCACCAAGTGGTCGTAACCAACTAAGTGGCTAAAAAGTATTTGTATAAGTCCAGAAAAGCTAATCCTCCTTGGACAAAAGGATGCATCAGGGTGGTTAATTTATACCTGGGATTCTTCGATACCCATAAAAAAGATGAAAACAGTTGGATTAATTTTGTAAAAATGGACATAGGGAGCTACTGGGGGGAATGCCTAAGTAAATACATAAATTTTGGAATAATTTTCATTTTTAAAAGATTAATACGTCCCAATAGGGACAATGGTAAAGACTTCCATGCCTTTAATTGTAACTCAATATCTTCTAAAATCAGAGTCAAATTCAGGGAGATAAATTCAGAGGCTTGACGGGAAATAACAACTCCTAAGTATTTAGAATTCTCCACCCACTGCAATGGAATATATTAGAAGCTGTACTATGGCCTCCATATCTATTTGGAACAGCAAAGACTTGCTCCAATTTACCTTCAGCCCTGTGACCATTGAAAAAGAGTCCAATATCTTCAAAGCCCCTTGATGAGAAGGTCCAGCATCATTTAAAAATAATAGGAGGTCATCTGCGTACAAGGCTACCCTCTCCTCCAACCAACCAATCCGCAATCCCCTAATATTAGGGGAGGTGCATAAAGCCTCTGCCACAGGCTCCATAGCAATAGCAAAGAGGGTCGGAGAGAGAGGGCAACTCAGCTGTGTTCCCCTAAACAGTGAAAAAGCAGTTGACAATCCTCCCCCATCTTCACTGCAGCTGTTGGGTTTCTATATAAGACCTGCAACCATTTTATAAACTCTTTTGGAAACCCTATTCTATGGAGTACTTCCCACAGAAAGGGCCACTCCAAAGTATCAAAAGCCTTCTCTATATCTAGGGAAGCAATGACCCTAGAACCTATAATAAGATGTGAAGCATGAATGTTGGTATATAATCTCCTCAAATTCACATTGGTAGTTCTACCAGACATGAATCCTGTCTGATCTGAATCAATAATATTAGACAGCAGAGATAAGCTTTGTCAAAATCTTAAAATCTACATTCAAAAGTGCGATAGGCCTGTATGAAGCACAAACAGATGGATCTTTTGGGTGCTTATGAATTAGAACTATATGAACATGACTCATTAATTCCAGTAGGGCTCCTTCCCTCAAACATTCAGAGTAAAGAGAGGCCAGTACAGGGGCTAAAAGCTCTCCATGAGTCTTATAAAATTCGATAGGAAGGCCATCTGGCCCCGGAGACTTCCCCAATGGAAAGGAAACGATGACCGAAAGGACCTCCTCCAGTGTTATTAAATGTACTAACATCTCCCTCTCATTATCCATTAACCAATCCAGTGCAACTGAATACAGCCAAGCTGCCAATTCTGTTGGCTGGAAATCAGGGCACAACTGAGATGTATACAGTGTCTGATAGAATTGGCAAAAAGTCTCCAATATTTTGGGTTGTTTACAAACCATATCTCTGGAAGCAGTGCGTATTTCTGATATCGGAACACTAGGTTGTTCATGTTTAGCCATCATGGCCAAAAAACTACCATTACGATCTCCCTGCTCAAAAAGCTTCTGTTTATTTTGGTACAAATCCAACCTTGTGGCCTCCGCCATATGTAAGTGAAATACCCGTTTATCATGAAGTAAATCATTAAAATTTGACTCTGAGGGATCCGCAGCATATTGACATATTTTTTCTTCTATTATACGTTTTAAATCATCAGTCCTTATTTGCCGAGCCTTATTAACTGCTTTAATAACTGATATATACTGTCCCCTAGTATAGGCCTTAAATGAATCCCATGTTATTGCTAAAGTAGATGACCCTGCATTAGTTTCCCAATACTCTGTTAAAAGATTCAGAATTTTTTTAGTCACATCGGGATGTGAAATCCAGTAAGTTCCCAATCTCCATTGTGCTGCATCACGAAAGTGGTGCATGCGAAGTGTAAGTATAAGTGGAGCATGATCAGATAACCCACTCAGCAAGTATTTAACATCCACTATATCCGCTAATGTCGCTGAATTAACGAACGCTAGATCTATCTGGGAGGCAGTCTTATAAGAAGTTGAAAAGCATGAGTATGCTCTAGTTGATGAATGTTTCCACCGCCAAGCTGCTACCAGATCTACCATCTTGGCCCAATTACTGAGTTCTCCCGAAAAATATTTAGAGGGGGTCGGTTTATCCAGTATAGGATCAAGTATTGTGTTAAAGTCTCCTATTATCAATAATTTGGCTGGACCATACAAAGATATCTTTTCTGCGATACTATACAACCCTTCACAAAGACATATCTGCCCAAGGGGTCTACTTTATGCTCTGAGGGTTGAAAGGGGCATGTCTTATGTATGGCTATAGCTGTCCCTCTAGATTTGGGAGTCGGAGAAGTGCTAAGAACCATTGGTTGTAGAGATGAGTAGGTAGCTTGGGAAGGGATTTAGGCGTAAAGTTGGTTTCCTGGAGGAAGACCACCTGAGTCTTTAGTGGTTATAGTTCTCCCCACAGCTTGTTACGTTTATGAGGGGAGCAGAGGCCCCTGACATTATATGTGCTTACCCTCAATGAAGCCATAGGGCGATATGAAGACAGTCAAGGTGTGTAGATTGGCAGCACACCGGTGCAGACGGCAAGACAAGGCGTACCTGGAGTAAGGGGGACGGGAAAAGAGAGAACAAGGGATAGAAAGGAGAGAAAGACAAAACATCTGTAAGACAGATAGCAACAGCATCGCCATCAAACCAGGATGACTAATAGCATCCTGGCTCATGTAACAACTAAGGGTCATGTTGGGGACTCCATCCCTAAAAAATGAAGGGAGTCCAGACCACGACCTGAGATCCCAATGGGGATCAAAACCCATAAAAATAGGGTGGCCTACGGGGGGGGTACGTGTGCCATCTTGGGGAGAGGATGAGAGGGCCTCCGTCTCCGCCGACCGCATCTAATGTGGTGTGGCAGGAGAGGGAGAAAAACAGTGAAAAATAGTGAAATACAAAGGCTCAAGAACATTTAGGCCTACGACAAGCATCATAGCTAATGTTTGGAGGAAGTTCCAATTGTAGTTGTCAAAAAGACATAAGATGCGGTGTCATCTCGCCATCAAAAAAAAAAGGAAAGGAGAGTAGAACTATTAGGTCCCTGATGGTGCCGGTCCTGTTGAGGATTCTGAGAGGTGTCGCCTGCGGTTTCTTCTGCGGTTCAGGTTCCTAGCAGATTGCCATGGCTGTTGCGCAGGTAGTCTAGCATTCGCAGAGTCTGAAGGGCTCCTCCAGTCGGGAAAGTCCACTGGATCCAGGTCCAAGGAAGTCAGGAAGTGCGGGAGGTCGTCTTTGTTGCGTAGGGTCACGGTTCTGCCCTCTTTAGTAACTTGGAGGCAAAAGGGGAACCCCCAGCGGTATGTTAGTCCTGCGTCTTGAATAGCTGCTAGGAGAGGACGTAGCGACCTGCGTTGCATAAGGGTGCATCTTGAGATATCTTGATAAAAGGCCAAGTGTGCACCATCAAAATCAAAATAGGGTTTTCCCCTCATCTTCTGCATAATGTGGTCCTTAAGCATATATTTATGTAATTTACAGATGATGTCTCTTGAGAAGGGGGTTTCAGGGCCCTGTGTGCACGGTCTATTTCGATCTTAGCAGTAGCAGGCAGGCCTAAGATTTCTTTATAGACGCCTTCCAGTGTAGGAATAATGTCCCTTGCACCAGTAGCTTCAGGTAGGCCTCGGATCCTGATGTTTGCCCTGCGGCTTCTCTGTGTCATCTAACTGACATACTAGGGCCTCAATCTGGTGGCCCTGTGTAGTGCATTTATCTTGGAGCAAAGAGATGACTGGAAGGGTTTCCTCAAACTTTTGCTCCAGGGATTCAAGCCTGCCTCCCAGGTGTGTTGTATCAGCTTTGAGCTGTGCAATGTCCTCTTTAAAAGCTTTTTCCACCCTGTCAGCAAAGCGTTCAAGATCAGCTTTTGTGGGTAGGGATATAATGTGGCGTCTTATGTCCTTGTCAGCCAGGGGGTCTAAATCAGCGGGGTCACCGTCTTGGGATGTGGGGGAGCCCGGAGAGGTTGGGGGGGCCGAGTCACTTACCGACACTGGCGACGGTACGGGTGAATCATTCAGCCGATGAGGCCTATCGGCGGCAGACTTTGCAGCCTTGTGTGCGCGCTGTGTCTTCGCGGCCGGCGCCATCTTGGAAGGTAAGATGTGTCTCACCCCTGTAGTGCTGTTGAAGTGCGGCGGTGAGACGGAGCTGAGGAGGCACACATCTTCACTCCTCCATTGCCAGGACCCCCCCCCCCCGCGTTTCCATTTTTAAGAAAAAGATCCTTATTAGAAGTAGGCACAGTGTTCATAGCTGATTTTTTTAAAGCAACATACAGCAGGGTCTGCTCCGTTACAATGAGCACATTCAAGCCTGTTCTTGCAATTATTAGGCCATTTACATTGACCTTCATTAAAATATCAAAATTAAAACAGAAACCCTTGTGGTATTGTCCAGCTGTAGATGTAGATGGTTTAGAAAGTGGTTTCTGAGGCAATAATAGATTCAACCAAAGGCCAATGTCTTTCATGCCCCATTTCAAAGAACTATGTATTGAAAGTTTTTGACAGGACAGGAAAGTCCTGGGAAATTTTTGTATGCTTCTAAGACAATTTATACATGTTGGAAGAGCCAATAAATGGTTAGGTGATCAAATACAAACAATTAAAATTTGCACAATAATCAAATATATAATAAAAGATCATAAAAATTCATAAATTTTTGTGTATAATCACTCCTCAATTAATTCTCCAACACTGTGATCCTGAAGTTATAAGTGCTCCAATGCTTCAAACCAACAGTGCTCCACCCGAAGTGAATATTGAATGTGCTCACCAGATTTACCCGGCCAGCAAGTGACCAATAAGTATGGATCACAGAAATGCCACTCCACTCAAATCATAAGTCAATCTTCATCATTATCATCAGATTCACCATCTGCCTCTCTCCTCCATATATGAATGGGTACGGCCACGATCAGAAAAGCATGGGTATATAAAACAAAAGCTCTCCAATATCATGTATCCTCCACAGTATTCAGCATCTATCTCCTTCTCCCATCACAGGACTCTGTAAAATTGGCTCTGCCAAAAATGAGCCACAGAAGGCCGGTATAGTGTAATATTGTATTTATTAAGAAAATGCTGCACTTACATATGTCCAATACAGTCGAAATCGGTACAATAGCAGCTTAAGGGTCTGTAGAATAGATCCCACACTGCTGTGTGACTAGCGAACCCGGCGGAAGTGGAGGGCTCCTGTCTGTTTGCGTGTCAAGTCTCTCTTCTATGCATTTCACGTTGTGCGCACGTCATCAGGAAGTGGGGATGACGCCATTTTACCGGAGCCTTAAATACTAGTGAGCCAGACGCCATTGGTCAAAATCAGCTAATGCAAATATTAGCTTACATCCACCCAAAAAAATGCAGAATTTATTCCAAAAAATGAACAGGCAAAATTAAAAACGTTTCTGCATACCCTCCATGAGCTGTGCCTGTGAAAATGGTTTGCACAAGATTTTCCTATTATTTATTATAATGTCTAAAAATGGAGCCTGCATTTTAAACATACATTTCCTTAAGGCCAATCACATTATAATTCACATACACATTAAGATATACATTCTACACAAATTCATAATACTTTTTATAAACATGATAAAATAGCAAAAATAGCAAAACATGTTTTTATTTTTTTTTTAAATATAAAAATTTGTTTTTATATATATATATATATATATATATATATATATATATATATATATATATATATATTTATATATATATATAGTATTATATTACTCTAATTCTCCAAGAATCCCAAGACAACATGCGATCAGGGAATTAGTACCATATAAAGGTCAGACATGATAATGCATGATTTACACTAATACAAACGTTCTAAAAAATTATAAAGAATAAATAAATAAAAGTATGTAAATTATATGTGTCTCATTTTATCATGTAAGGACATGAATCTTAAAGTAAAAGCTATTGGACTAAAATCCACGTGGGAAAGAATTGCTCAAATGTATGTCTATGAATATAGAATAAACACACATATACTAAACAAATCCAATACAGCTTGATGCATCTCTAAAAATCAGTGAGAAAGGAATTTAAATCTATATAAGGTTGAGGCCAGATGGCATAAGCGAACCAAGTTCGAAAATCCATCTGGTCTCAGCCTGGGAGACCTGAGTCCTCATGTCACCCCCTCTCCAATGGGGCAATACTTTATCAATGCCATAGAAATTCAACAAAGCAGGATTCTTGTTATGGTATATCCTAAAATGATTTGAGACACCATGTTGTTTGAAATTTGTCAATCATGTATTCTTTCCCGTTAGACCCTGTAAAAACATCCGTCTTTCTCCTTTTGTTTGAGGTGGTCCTACAGGAAATACATCTCCCACGTCTGTAAAAAACAATAATGATTAAAAAGGTTTTCTCTCTTTTCATAGTGGAATCTACAATGTTTTTGGCGATCATATTTCTTAGACCTGGAGCCTTTCTGTACATAAAAGAAGGTTTTTGTGGGAGAATTTTGTTCAAGGTGGTGTCTTTTAGAAGTATAGGCCAAAACTTTTTAAACAACATTTCAACTTTTTTATAATCCAGATTGAAACCCAAAATGAATGCCATCTCAGATTTATTCTCTCTTATCTCTTTTCCCAAAAATCTGCTCATCAATACTTCAGACTGGGTCCTCATCTAGATCACAATTTCTTCTAATCCTAACAAATTGCCCTTTTGGGATTGTTTTTAGCCATCCAGGATGGTGACAGCTTCTAATAGAGATGTAACCATTCTTGTCTACTTCTTTAAAATGTGTCCTCGTGTACAGCCTATCTTCCCTTCTAAAGATCTCCAAATCTAAATACTGTATCTCCTCATAGCTCCATTTACTGGTGAGTTTGATGTTGTATCGGTTGTTATTCATACGAGTCATGAATAGATCCAGATCCTCCACAGATCCTTCCCATATGAATATCACATCATCGATATACCTCCAGTACAACTTCAACTGAGGCAAATCATCTGTCAATATGTCCTCATCCTCCCATTTATTCAAAAAAATATTTGCCACGCTGGGGGCATACCTAGCCCCCATAGCGACTCCTTTTACTTAGTTAAACAATTCACTGCCATTCCAAAACAGTTGTTCGACATTGCCATCTTTAATCCCTCTAATAAAAATAGAATTTGGGTTTGTTTCAGGCTTGTGTGTTTATGCAAAGACCACTTACCTACATCCAATGCATCATCTTGCTTAATATTCGTATACAAAGACTCAAAATCAGCTGTCACCAGCAGAGTCAAACTTTCGATAGACAGGTTTCTTACCAGGGTTTTAAGTGCTTTGCCATCTTTCAAAAAAGCTCTACCCTTTTTTGCCAATGGCTGTAGAAATATATCCAAGCTGTGCTGGAGGTATATCGATGACGTAATATTCATATGGGAAGGAATCTGTGGAGGATCTGGATCTATTTGTGACCCATATGAATAACAATCGATACAACATCAAACTCACCAGTAAATGGAGCTATGAGGTGATACAGTATTTAGATTTGGAGATTTTTAGAAGGGAAGATAGGCTTTACACAAGGACACATTTTAACCACTTCAGCCCCGGAATTTGGCTGCTCAATGACCAGGCCATTTTTTGCGATACTGCACTTTTATCGGGACTGCGACATTATGGCGGATACATTGGACACTTTTGACACATTTTTGGGATGATTGACAATTATATAGCGATCAGTGCTATAAAAATGCACTGATCACTGTATAAATGTCACTGGCAGGGAAGGGGTTAATACTAGGGGCGATCAAGGGGTCAACTGTGTTCCCTAGTGTGTGTTCTAATTGTGGGAGGAGGGGACTGACTATAGGAGATGACAGATCGTGGTTCCTAGCTATTAGGAACTCACGATCTGCCTCTCCTCACAGAACAGGAATTTGTGTGTTTACACACACATGTCCCTGTTCTGCCTCTCTTGCCCGCGATCATGCATGGTCAGCTGTCATTGCGATGTCTGTGCAGCGGGTGTGCGCTTGCTATGCCGCTTAAAGGAGCTGACGTACAGCTACAACAGTTCGTGGGATCGTGCCGACCTGCCACAGTATAATGACGGGGTGGGTAAAGAAGTAGACAAGAATGGTTACATCTCTATTAGAAGTTGTCACCAACCCGGATGGCTAAAAGCAATCCCAAAAGGGTACTTTGTCAGGATTAGAAGAAATTGTGATCTAGATGAGGAGGACTATTGGGCCCAGTCTGAAGTATTGATGAGGAGATTTTTGGAAAAAGGATACAGACAGTCTCATCTACATAAGGTCAAAGTGGAGGTATCCAATATGAATAGAGCAGACATGCTAGAAAGGAGAAGTATTAAAGAGAATATGAGATGGCATTCATTTCGGTTTCAATCTGGATTATAAAAAAGTTGAAATGTCTTTTAAAAAGTTTTGGCCCATCCTTCTAAAAGACACCACTTTGAACAAAATTCTCCCATGAAAACATTCTTTAATTTACAGAAAGGCACCAGGCCTAAGAAATATGATTGCCAAAAACATTGTAGATCCCCCTAAGAAAAGAGAGAAAACATTTTTAGACACTATTGCTTTTTACAGATGTGGGAGATGTATTTCCTGTAGGACCACCTCGAACAAAAAGAATACATGATTGACAAATTTATATCATTCAATACGAGATATGTAGTTTATCTCCTTACATGCCCATGTGGCCTGAATTACAGTTGCAATAAAAAGTATGTGAACCCTTTTGGAATGATATGGATTTCTGCACAAATTGATCATAAAATGTGATCTGATCTTCATCTAAGTCACAACAATAGACAATCACAGTCTGCTTAAACTTATAACATACAAAGAATTAAATGTTACCATGTTTTTATTGAACACACCATGTAAACATTCACAGTGCAGGTGAACCCTTGGATTTAATAACTGGTTGAACCTCCTTTGGCAGCAATAACTTCAACCAAACATTTCCTGTAGTTGCAGATCAGACGTGTACAATGGTCAGGAGTAATTCTTGACCATTCCTCTTTACAGAACTGTTTCAGTTCAGCAATATTCTTGGGATGTCTGGTGTGAATCGCTTTCTTGAGGTCATGCCACAGCATCTCAATTGAGTTGAGGTCAGGACTCTAACTGGGCCACTCCAGAAGGCGTATTTTCTTCTGTTTAAGCCATTCTGTTGTTGATTTACTTCTATGCTTTGGGTCGTTGTCCTGTTGCAACACCCATCTTCTGTTGAGCTTCAGCTGGTGGCCTTAAGTTCTCCTGCAAAATGTCTTGATAAACTTGTGAATTCATCTTTCCTTCGATGATAGCAATCCGTCCAGGCCCGGACGCAGCAAAGCAGCCCCAAACCATGATGCCCCCACCACCGTACTTCACAGTTGGGATGAGGTTTTGATGTTGGTGTGCTGTGCCTATTTTTCTCCATACATAGTGTTGTGTGTTTCTTCCAAACAATATTTTGTCCACAGAATATTTTGCCAGTACTGCTGTGGAACATCCAGGTGCTCTTGTGTAAACTGTAAACGTGCAGCAATGTTTTTTTTTACAGCAGTGGCTTCCTCTGTGGTATCCTCCCATGAAATCCATTCTTGTTTAGTGTTTTATGTATCGTAGATTCACTAACAGGGATGTTAGCATATGCCAGAGACTTTTGCAAGTCTTTATCTGACACTCTAGGATTCTTCTTCACCTCATTGAGCAGTCTACGCTGTGCTCTTGCAGTCATCTTTACAGGATGACCGCTCCTAGGGAGAGTAGCAGCAGTGCTGAACCTTCTCCATTTATAGACAATTTGTCTTACCGTGGACTGATTAACAGCAAGGCTTTTGGAGATACTTTTATAACCCTTTTCAGCTTTATGCAAGTCAACAATTCTTAATCGTAGGTCTTCTGAGAGCTCTTTTGTGTGAGGCATCATTCACATCAGGCAATGCTTCTTGTGAAAAGCAAACCCAGAACTGGTGTGTGTTTTTTATAGGGCAGGGCAGCCGTAACCAACACCTTTAATCTCATCTCATTGATTGGACTCTAGTTGGCTGACACCTCACTGCAATTAGCTCTGGGAGATCTCATTAGTCTAGGGGTTCACATACTTTTTCCACCTGCACTGTGAATGTTTACATGGTGTGTTCAATAAAAACATGGTAACATTTAGTTCTTTGTGTATTATTAGTTTAAGCAGACTGTGATTGTCTATTGTTGTGACTTAGATATAGATCACATTTTATGATCAATTTGTGCAGAAATCCATATTCACATACTTTTTATTGCAACTGTGTGTGTGTATATACATATATATATATATATATATATATATATATATATATATATATATATATAATTTTTATATTTAAAAAAAATGTTTTGCTATTTTATAAAGTTTATAAAAGTATTATGAATTTGTGTAGAATGTATATTTTCATGTGTATGTGAGTTATAATGTGATTGACCTTAAGGAGATGTATGTTTAAAATGCAGGCTCCGTTTTTAGACATTATAATAAATAATAAGTAAATATTGTGTAAATCATTTTCACAGGTGCAGCCCATGGAGGGTATGCAGAAACATTTTTAATTTGGCCTGTTCATTTTTTGTAATTAATTCTGCATTTTTTTGGGTGGATGTAAGCTAATATTTGCATTAGCTGATTTTGACCAATGGCGTCTAGCTCACTAGTACTGTATTTATGGCTCTGGTAAAATGGCGCCAGCCCCACTTCCTGATGATGCATGCACAACGTGAAATGCATAGAAGAGAGACTTGACACGCAAACAGACAGGAGCCCTCCACTTCTGCCTGGTCGCTGGAACGCATGCCTCACACCGCTAGTCACACAGCGATGTGCGATCTATTCTACATACCCTTGAGCTGCTATTGTACCGATTTTGACTGTATTGGACATATGTAAGTGCAGCATTTTTTAAATAAATACAATATTACACTATACCGGCCTTCTGTGGCTCTTTTTCCTGTGATGGGAGAAGTCCTGTGATGGGAGAAGGAGATAGATGCTGAATACTGTGGAGGATACATGATATTGGAGAGCTTTTGTTTTCTATATACCCATGCTTTTCTGATCGTGGTCGTACCCATTCACATATGGAGGAGAGAGGCAGATGGTGAATCTGATGATGATGGAGATTGACCTATGATTTGCGTGGAGTGGCATTTCTGTGATCCATGCCTAATGGTCACTTGCTGGCCGAGTAAATCTGGTGAGCACATTCAATATTCACTTTGGGTTGAGCACTGTTGGTTTGAAGCATTGGAGCACTTATAACTTCAGGATCACGGTGTTGGAGAATTAATTGAGGAGTGATTATACACAGAAATTTATGGACGTTTATCATCTTTAATTATATATTTTATTATTGTGCACATTTTTTTTTTTTTCAAAAAAGTTTATTAAATTTTTCATGAATACAGGGTACAGTCAGCATACATTCTGCATTACATTACACTTGAATGAAAAAGGTAGAGACAGTTTAGAGGCAGGTAAGCCTAACAGTGAAATAACAGGTATAAGTGTCTCATCGTGAGAGTTGCAGTCAGGCACAGGTGTAAGTAGGAATAGAGTCATTAGGTGCATATTAACTTTAAGATTAAGATTATCGTAAAAAATAGGGGCAAGTATGGGTATTAAGGAAGGTGTACACCGCAGCGGTTGGCCCAAGAACCATCCACCCCTGTAAGGGAGCTTTCTGTGGATGGGAGGGCGACTAAATGCATGTAGTTCAGGGTCAAAACATCAACCGGTGTGTTAGGGTAGCGTAGTTAGGTGTGCGAGGGAGCATCATTATAGAAGTGCTTTAATATCGGAAAGAAGTTGGGGGGGGTGAGGGGGGGGAAGGAATCCAGTGACCTAAACGAGGTGTGACTATGCTATGTGACCGGAGGGTTCAGAGGTAGAGTGTGTGCAATCCATCAGTGGTTGCAGAGAGTGTGTTTAGTGGCCCGTGGGGGGGGGCATTGAGTTGCGCGCTGGGTGTGTGTAGCCTGGAGGGTCTGGAAGAAGGCATTCAGGAGAGTCGTGTGTTCGGGTTTCAAGTTCTCATGGTGGAGGTGAGGAAGTGGCAGGAGGTGTATTCTGAGTCGTGGAGTGTTTGTAGTGGAGCCAGCATGCCCACGTGGTGTTGAATTTGGACGGATTATCCTGGGCTTGACTAATGAGTTTTTCCATGTCTGCGATTCTGTCTACTCGACGGATCCAGTCGTTTACCGTTGGGGGGGGTGGTAGTTCTCCAAAGGAGTGGGACGCAGAGGTCGGCAGTGTTAATAAGGTGTAGTGTAAGTGATTTTTTATAGGAACCAAGGGGAGCCGGGGAGTGGTGTAGGAGATAATGCGCGGGGGAAAAGGCCGGTGTGTAGGTGGTTATTTGCGAGATTAGTTGGTGAATCTCTGACCAAAAAGGTTGGATGATGGGACAGTCCCACCATATGTGTAAAAGGGTGCCGCGAGCTGCGTTGCATCTCCAGCACTTTGGGGGTACTGTTGGGTGGAAATGATGTACTTTGTCGGGAGTCCTATACCATTTTGAAAAAAGTTTGTATCTGTTCTCCTGTGTTGTGACGTTTATTGAGCCTTTATGTAGGAGAGTGAAGATGCGTTCCCATTCAATGGGAGTGAGATCTAGAGAAAGGTCTGACTCCCATTGTCGCACTAGTCTATCTTCCTTAACTTTACCACCTGAGTGTAAGAGAGAATAGATGGAAGAAATCAGATGGCCCTGAGGTTCCGTACTGGTGCATAGGAGTTCAAAAGGTGAGTAATCTTTGTGCCAGTGAGTGGTATTTTTAGAGGAGGAGAAGAAGTGTCGTAGTTGGAGATATTTATAAAAGGGAATGTTGTAATCTGGGATGGCGGTTGAGAGTTCGTGATATGGTAGGAGTAAGCCATTGTGGAAGAATCTTTGTGCTCTGGCATGTGAAGTTCGTGCATCGAGAGTTGGGTCTTTGAGTGTGAGCCCAGGAGGGAATTCTGGATTATTTTCTAGGGGCATCATGGGACCAATGGAAGGGGTGATAGCAAGTGTTTTACTAGCTGTTTTGACGATGGAAAGAGTGGCTCCGATGAGTGGGTGTGTCGTATATTCTTGTTTGTGGAGGCAAGTTCGATCCATGGTGAGTTCATTATCGGTAGGTTAGCAAAGGAGTCTTCTACAGTTGTCCAGTCCTTGGTAGGACGGTGTACATGTATTGTGCACATTTTAATTGTTTGTATTTGATCACTTAACCATTTATTTTTTGATGTTTGAATTCACATAATTTATTTACGAATTATTTTAGGTCCACTATTTACTGTCCAGGTAGCGCCCTTTTATATACATTTTTTATTTATTTATTAGTACACACTAATTTAGGAGCAGCACTGGCATATTGAATTGTATTAGTTGGCGCCACATCTTATTTTTACATGTTGGAAGAGCCCACTACATAAAGCAGGATGTCTTTCTCCAAGAACACTGGCAAAAATACTGAAAGATTGAAGCCAGTCATTAAAACTACGAGAAATAGAATATTTATGTCTGTCATCCATAAATTTATCATCTCTCTTTTCTATTCCATTCTCTTTAGCTGACGGCAATAATGAAAGGAGATCTATATATTCGCCTTTCCATACTCTCGTTAATAGCATTAGGAGGGTGAAATCCTAATGGTGACAATTCACAAGAGAGAATGCTTCAGGGACAAGCGAAGAGGAAGAAGGTAAAGGCCCTGTTGACACCAGTGGTGTGGATAAGTAAACATTATGCATGTCAAGGGCAAACTTGCCGCACAATTTAGGTTATCTTTACAGACAGAAGCAAGCCCAAGATCAGAAGCTTGTGATAAAGAGGAAGACGGTAACAATTTTAACAACAAATTAGACATGGACACAGCAAATTCTTGCAATACGGAGGCATCAATAGACTCACCTCTAGCTATGTTTGTAGCAGACACGGAAAGGTTAACTGTGTGTATATGAAGAGGAACAACAGCATTGGATGAAGCAGCTGGTGCCATCATGGTATCCATAGCAATTGTATTGTTTTTTTTTTTTTTCTTTTACATATTATAAATTACATTCCACATAGAGCATTTAACATATTCTTCACATCATCTCTTACACCTTATCACATCCCCATATCTTCAAATTATAACAACATCATACATTTCATACTCAATGCAACTCAATCTCGTCTACTCAATAAACATATATAATTTACTTTTCTCTTTTCCCACCCTCTAGAACCCCTCCCCTTCCCATTCGATCGCGCATGACCTACCTCTCTTGTTCTCCCCTTCTATAAGCTAAGTAGGGGGCCCATATCTTCCAATATTTCCCATCCTGTTCTTTCAACATCAAAGTCAAATTCTCCATTTGTTGGATTTCTGCAATTCTGGCCCACCACTGTGCTCCAGTCGGCGGGAGTGTACTTTTCTACAAGGCCAGAATACAGGCCCTCGCTGCCGTGAGAAGATGTTTAAGCAGGGAGTTTTTATATTTTTGCACCGACATGGGGACATCATTTAATAAAAATGCTGCTGGATTTTCTCCAAGAGACACACCTGTAATGTCCTTAACCGTTTCCTCAACCATTTTCCAAAATCCCCTGATCTTCTCGCATTCCCAGAATATATGCAGCATCGTGCCCTCTGATTTCATACAGCGCCAGCATACACTTGGAACCTGTGGGAATATTTTATGTAGTACAGATGGTGTTCTATACCATCTGGTGAGGATTTTATATCCTCCCTCCTGGTACCTGCTTGCAACTGATGATTTATGACTAGATTTTAAAATCTCTCCCCCAAGCTTGAATAAAATTAAGATCTTGAGGTGCTTCCAGGCTCGTTAGTACCTTGTAGAAATATGATAGGGAGTGTCTCATACTTTCTCCATCTAGACATATCTGTTCGAAGCCCGATAATCCCCGTATCTCTGGGTATATTTTCATTTTCGAGCGAATATATGCTCCCAGCTGCATCGTCCTGAAATATTCTAGGTCTGGTAATACTTCTCCTTCTATCTCACCTTGTGTCATGAAGCAATTACCCCTTGAGAAATGTATGATCCTGTTTTTCCCCCTTCGTCTTATAACCTCAAATCTCCGGTCTGTTATGCCAGGTTGGAAGTCTGGCATACCCAGCACCAGGGTCATAGGACTCAGAGATGATGATAGATTTGTCTTTTTAAAAATCGTGTTGATAGTACGTAAAGTTGCGCCTGTCAGTGGATGTTTTCTCGCTATTGTTGGTATATCCGATCTCGCTATCCACGGCAACCCCTCCAAAGGAACATTAACCATCGCTTATTCTAATTGTACACATGGTTTCCTCTCAGAGGCGCACCATTCCATTACTCTGGCTAGCTGTGAGGCCTCCTGGTATCTCACCGGATCTGGAAAGCCAATACCTCCTTTTTCTTTAGGGAGCACTAAGATGGATCTCCGTACTCTTGCTGGCTTCCCAGCCCAGATAAACCTCAAAAACCTTGATTTGAGGTCTTTCAGGAAGCTTGGGGGAATCTTTATTGGCACGGTTTGCAACGAGTAAAGAAGCCTAGGCATCACATTCATCTTTATAATATTTGTCCTTCCAAACCATGTAAAGATCTCCCTATCCCATCTCTGTAAATCTAGTTTAATTTGTCTTAACATCGGGGCATATTTTAATTCAAATAACCTACTCAGCTTCTTCGGTATTTTAGTCCCCAAGTAACTTATATGGGATTCTGTCCATCTAAAGTTGAATTGCGGCTTTATCTGTTGCAGTAAGGATGCCTTAATTTCCATCCCCATAGCCTCCGATTTAGTATAGTTCACCTTAAAATTTGCTATTCCCCTATATTGACATATCTCCATTAAGAGAGATGGGAGGGATATAAGTGGGGAGGTTATGAAAAAAATCAGATCGTCAGCATAAGCTGCTAACTTATGCTCCTCTCTTTCTGTCTTTATGCCTCTAATATTGGGGTTGGCACGTATCTTCCTTAAAAAAGACTCCATTGTAAGAATGAAAATAATGGGCGACAGTGGGCAACCCTGGCGCGTTCCATTTCGAATACAAAACGTGTCCGAGAGTCTATCGTTTACCTTAACTCTCGCACTCGGTACTGAGTATAGATTTAGAAACCATCTCAGCATTCCATCCCCCAAGCCAATATGTTGCAGAGTAGCCCTAAGGAATACCCAGTCAACTCTATCTAATGCTTTTTCCGCATCAGCTGATATCAGTGTTAAGGGTTTCTGTTGTCTCTGTGTGATGTAGATAGCATTCATTACTCTGTGCGTGTTTTCCCTTCCCTCCCCTCCCTCCCAACAGTAAACCCCACTTGATCTGGGTGTATCAGTGAGGGGATGTGTTCGTCTAGTCTGGTCGCTAGGATCTTTGAAAAAATTTTGAGATCCGCATTTAACAATGCTATCGGCTGGTAGCTGGAACACTGAGATGGATCCTTACCTTCCTTCGGGATTACTGCTATATGTGCCAACAATGTCTCAGCTGGTATCTTCTGTCCTTCGCGTAGTGAGTTAAAGGCCATTGTGAATCTCGGAGCCAATTTCTCAGCAAAAAATGTATAGTACGCCAGGGTATACCCATCTGGGCCTGGTGCTTTCCCCAATTTTAGAAGATTTAGTGCTCTTTTAAACTCTTCTACTGTAATTGGTACGTCTAGATCTCGTGCTGACTCCTCTGTCAGCTTTGGCATTCCTGAGATTTGTAAGTATTCCCTTGTCGTCTCCCATTTGCTTTTACTCCTCTCTGGAGATAATGGTCCTTCCAATTGATAAAGACCCTCATAGTACTCCTTAAAAATCTGTGCCATTTCCTGTGAGGAACTAACCATCTCATCCCTCTGTGTTTTGATACCTGTCATGTACTTCTGTGTAGTAGTGTCTTTAAGGGCCTTTGCTAACATCCTGCTCGGCTTATTCCCAATTTCATAGAATGTCCGTCTACCCCGTTTCAACTTAGCTTTTGCCTGTTCAATGAGCAGTGAGTTTAAGTCCTCCCCTAAACCACTTAATTTCTCCTCTATTTGTTGTGTCTGAGATTTTTTATGTATCAGCTCCACTTCCCGAATTTTTTTAAGTAGTACATCAATCTGTTCATTAAGCTTCTTTTTCCTATGCGCCCCTAGAGATATAAAGACCCCTCTCATCACGCATTTATGTGTTTCCCATAAACAAAGTGGGGTAACTTCCTCCGTATCATTTGTTAGGAAAAAGGAGTCCAGTTCCTGATTTAATTTTTGTTCATACTCCTTATCCTTTAAAAGGGTCTCATTGATCTTCCATTGCCACTCACGGTGATCTACCTCTCCTAGGTCCAACACACAATTTGTCGGGCATGGTCAGACAGCGTGAATGAGCCTATATCAGCACTCACCATTGATGTTATTCCTGTCTGTGAAATCAAGATATAATCGATCCGAGTATATGATTTATGTTTTGCCGAGAAGAATCTATAGTCTCTGTCTTGTACGTGAAGTGTCCTCCATGTGTCTACCACCTGCAGGTCACGTAATAATTTTTTTACTCTTTGTAATTTTATGAATGACAGGTGGGACCTCCCCTGGACGCGTCTATGAGAGGGTCCAGAGCCAGATTTAAATCTCCCCCTATCACCAAAATACCCTCCTTGTGCTGGTGTACCATCTGAAGACAGGTCTCTAGGCAATTAACCCGATCTTCATTCGGGAGATACATATTTACTAATGTAACCTTTTGCAGTCCTAGTGATCCCTTTACAATTAAAAGGCGGCCCTCCTCATCTGTAATTACTTTAGTCTCCTTCCATGGAGTCTGTTTTGACACGATGATAGATACCCCATTTGATTTGTAGGTCATAGATGCAATATGATATACCATAGAGAATTTATGGTTTACTAGCCTTGGTATTCTGTCCCTTCTGAAGTGTGTCTCTTGCAGGAAAACAATTTGCGTCTTTAATCTTCTCAGTTCAGCAAGTAACCTGATCCGTTTCTCCGGAATATTTAGTTCCTTAACATTATATGGGGTAAACTTTATTCTAGTCATATCTTCAGATCGTCTGGGAGCTACGGGAGGGGGAACCCAGAGAAAAAAAAAAACACCCTATTCCCTTATCCTACTCAAAAGGATAGTCCAGCCGACACGACTTCTCGATACCGTTAACTAGCCCCTTCGGAGGGAAAAAAAAAGAAACTACTCCAACTTTACCTCCACCCGGAGGAGAGACATTTGTTATGGGGGGATGTACCCGAGCATAAGGGGATCAGCGCAAGCATACCGGCAGCAGCGCGCCCAAGAGAAAAAATAAATAAAAAGAGATATCACCATATTTTCAATTATAATTCATAGGTATATCCTATATCCTAAGCAGCACTATATATCACTCCACATTGGCTACATCACCATTTTACATTTCATATTTACATTTACATTTAGCAATTACAACCTCATAACCCAATTTTCTTTCCCCTCTCTCTCCCCCTGACCCCCCACCAACCCCTCTGGTCTATCCTTACCCTCCAAGCCTGATCCGACTCATTCCTACCCTCTGCTCTCTTATAGATTACTCTACGCTTCTCACTCTCCCTTCTCCTACCCCTCCCGCCCCCCCCATATTTATATCCCATTTAGCTTCACATCCCTAAACCCCCCCCCAGCAATTGTATTGTTGACATGTAAGGCAGCAGTCGGATTGCCAACTGACAGGTTAGGTACAGGCAAAGCAGTCATATTGTCATTATAAACAGCATTATTTTGCTCATATAAATCCAAACTCATTTGCTGAGTAATATAAGAAGAAGCTGCTGGCATGGAGTTAGTAACCACAGCAACCCCAGAGTTATGTGTCTCAGCAAAATGTGTATCCATTGTAACTTCATCATTAATCACTGCAGTGTGTTGTTGTTGAATGGGACCAGAGGCTGAAAACTCATAATAAACTTTAATAATAAATAAATACAATCAAACTGTACACATGGATAAAAATGGCTGCGGCCCCTTATTATTGGCATAATAAATACAATTTTACCAAAATAGTTTATTTGTAACCATATTACTAAAATTACACCATTAACTCCTTCAGATCTGCGCTATAGCTGAATGACGGCTACAGTGTGGATCTGCTTTGCCGGGAGTACTACTATTGACGTCCTCCCCTTTGTAGCCTCGCCATGCCCCCCTGAAGGGGGCACGCGGCGCGTGCTGTGATCACCCTAGTCAGTTTACAAGACTCTGGTCCGGCCGCACCTAGAGTATGCTGTCCAGTTCTGGGCACCAGTCCTCAGGAAGGATGTACTGGAAATGGAGCGAGTACAAAGAAGGGCCACACAGATAATAAAGGGTCTGGAGGATCTTAGTTATGAGGAAAGGTTGCGAGCACTGAACTTATTCTCTCTGGTGAAGAGACGCTTGAGAGGGGATATGATTTCAATATACAAATACCTTACTGGTGACTAAGGATGAGCCGAACACCCGCCCGGTTCGGTTCACACCAGAACTTGCGAACAGACCAAAACTTCGCAAGAACGTTAGAACCCCATTGAAGTCTATGGGACTCGAACGTTCGAAACCAAAAGTGCTCATTTTAAAGGCTAATTTGCATGGTATTGTCCTAAAAAGGGTTTGGGGACCCGGGTCCTGCCCTAGGGGACATGGATCAATGCAAACAAAGTTTTAAAAATGGCCGTTTTTTCAGGAGCAATGATTTTAATAATGCTTTAAGTCAAACAAAAAAAGTGTAATATTCCTTTAAATTTCATACCTGGGGTGTCTATAGTATGCCTGTAAAGGGGCGCATGTTTCCGATGTTTAGGACAGTCTGACAGCAGAATGACATTTCAAAGGAAAAAAGTCATTTAAAACTACTCACGGCTATTAATGAATTGCCAGTCCGACAATACACATAAAAGTTCATTGATAAAAACGGCATGGGAATTCCCCACAGGGGAACCCCGAACCAAAATTTTTTAAAAAATGACGTGGGGGTCCCCCTAAATTCAATACCAGTCCCTTCAGGTCTGGTATGGATATTAAGGGGAACCCTGCACCAAAATTTAAAAAAAAATGACGTAGGGGTCCCCCTCACAATTCATACCAGACCCTTCAGGTCTGCTATGGATATTAAGGGGAACCCCGTGCCAAAATTTAAAAAAAAAATGCGTGGGGTACCCCCAAAAATCCATACCAGACCCTTATCCGAGCACGCAACCTGGCAGGCCGCAGGAAAAGAGGGGGGGACGAGAGAGCGCCCCCCCTCCTAAACCGTACCAGGCCACATGCCCTCAACATTGGGAGGGTGCTTTGGGGTAGCCCCCCAAAACACCTTGTCCCCATGTTGATGGGGACAAGGGCCTCTTCCCCACAACCCTTGCCCGGTGTTTGTGGGGGTCTGCGGGCGGGGGGCTTATCGGAATCTGGAGGCCCCCTTTAACAAGGGGACCCCCAGATCCCGGCCCTCCCCCCTGTGTGAAATGGTAAGGGGGTACAAAAGTACCCCTACCATTTCACAAAAAAAGTGTCAAAAACGTTAAAAATGACAAGAGACAGTTTTTGACAATTCCTTTATTTAAATGCTTCTTCTTTCTTCTATCTTCTATCTTCCTTCAGTTTCTTTCTCCATCTTCTTCTTGTTCTTCTGGATCTTCTGGTTCTTCCTCCGGTGTTCTCATCCGGCATCTTCCTCAGTGGAGCCTTCTTCTCTTCATCTTCTTTTCTCGGGCCACTCCGCATCCACGATTGGATGGGAGGCTCCCACTGTGTGGCACTTCTCCTCTTCTGACGGTTCTTAAATAACGGAGGGCAGGTGACCCCGCCCCCTCTGACATCACGGGGAATGCCACAGGGAAGTCCCCGTCAAGTCCCCGTGCGTCAGAGGGGGGCGGGGTCACTGGGTGGCCCGGCCCTTAATTATTTAAGAACCGTCAGAAGGGGAGAAGTGTCACACAGCGGGAGCCTCCCTCCATGCCATCATTGATGCGGAGCAGCCCGAAGAAGATGATGAAAAATAGAAGATAAAGAGTAGGAGACGCCGCGGAGGAAGATGCTGGATGAGAACACCGGAGGAAGAACCAGAAGAACCAGAAGAAGAAGATGGAGGAAGAAACCGAAGGATGAAGGAAGAAAGAAGTTAGAAGAAAGAAGATGGAAAGAAGCATTTAAATAAAAGAATTGTCAAAAACTGTCTCTTGTCATTTTTAACATTTTTGACACTTTTTTTGTGAAATGGTAGGGGTACTTTTGTACCCCCTTACCATTTCACACAGGGGGGAGGGCCGGGATCTTGGGGTCCCCTTGTTAAAGGGGGCTTCCAGATTCCGATAAGCCCCCCTGCCCGCAGACCCCCCAACCACCGGCCAAGGGTTGTGGGGATGAGGCCCTTATCCTCATCAACATGGGGACAAGGTGTTTTGGGGGGCTACCCCAAAGCACCCTCCCAATGTTGAGGGCATGTGGCCTGGTACAGTTCAGGAGGGGGGGCACTCTCTCGTCCCCCCTCTTTTCCTGCGGTCTGCCAGGTTGCGTGCTCGGATAAGGGTCTGGTATGGATTTTTGGGGGGACCCCACGCCAATTTTTTAAAAATTTTGGCACAGGGTTCCCCTTAAAATCCATACCAGACCTGAAGGGTCTGGTATGAATTGTGAGGGGGACTCCTACGTCAATTTTTTTTAAAATTTTGGCGCGGGGTTCCTCTTAATATTCATACCAGACCTGAAAGGCCTGGTATTGAATTAAGGGGGACCCCCACGTAACTTTTTTTTTTAAATTTTGGTTCGGGGTTCCCCTGTGGGGAATTCCCATGCCGTTTTTATCAATGAACTTTTATGTGTATTGTCGGACTGGCAATTCATTAATAGCCGCGAGTAGTTTTAATGACTTTTTTCCTTTGAAATGTAATTTTGCTGTCAGTTCTGTTCTAAACACCGGAAACATGCGCCCCTTTACAGGCATACTATAGACACCCCCCAGGTACGAAATTTAAAGGAATATTACACTTTTATTTTTTGACTTTAAGCATTATTAAAATCACTGCTCCCGAAATAAACGGCCGTTTTTAAAACTTTTTTTTGCATTGATCCATGTTCCCTGGGGCAGGACCCAGGTCCCCAAACACTTTTTATGACAATACCATGCTTATAAGCCTTTAAAATTAGCGCTTTAGATTTTTCCCATAGACTTTTAAAGGGTGTTCCGCGGCATTCGAATTTGCCGCAAACACCCCAAATTGTTTGCTGTTCGGCGAACTGGCGAACAGCTGATGTTCGAGTCGAACATGAGTTCGACTCAAACTCGAAGCTCATCCCTACTGGTGACCCCACAATAGGGATAAAACTTTTTCACAGAAGAAAGTTTAACAAGACTCGTGGCCACTCATTAAAATTAGAAGAAAAGAGGGTAAATCTTAAACTACGTAGAGGGTTCTTTACTGTTATGCCCCGTACACACGGTCGGATTTTCTGATGGAAAATGTCCGATTGGAGCGTGTTGTCGGAAATTTCGACCGCGTGTGGGCTCCATCGGACATTTTCCATCGGATTTTCTGACACACAAAGTTTGAGAGCAGGATATAAAATTTTCCGACAACAAAATCCGTTGTCGGAAATTCCAATCGTGTGTACACAAATCCGACGGACAAAGTGCCACGCATGCTCAGAATATTGGCTACTGCCCCGTTTATAGTCCCGACGTACGTGCTTTACGTCACCGCGTTCAGAACAATCGGATTTTCCGACAACTTTGTGTGACAGTGTGTATGCAAGACAAGTTTGAGCCAACATCCGTTGGAAAAAATCCTAGGATTTTGTTGTCGGAATGTCCGAACAAAGTCCGACCGTGTGCACGGGGCATAAGAGCGGCAAGGATGTGGAATTCCCTTCCACAGGCAGTGGTCTCAGCGGGGAGCATCGATAGCTTCAAGAATCTATTGGATAAGCACCTGAACGACCGCAACATACAGGGATATACAATGTAATACTGACACATAATCACACACATAGGTTGAACTTGATGGACTTGTGTCTTTTTTCAACCTCACCTACTATGTAACTATGTAACTATGTAATAAGTGAGACTCGGGTGATCACAGATCTGAGTAAGGGGCCGATCTCAGCCCCTTACCACATGATCAGCTGTCAGTCAATGACAGCTGATCACGTGATGTAAACAGAGGATCGGTAATCGTTTCTTCTTTCTTCTCACGCTGACAGCGCGAGGAGAAAAAAAGCCGATCACCGGCTTCTGTTGAAGGGACATCGGTCCCGAAGAGGAAGAGCATGTTATGTGCCCACCAGTACCGCCTGCTAGTGCCACAAATCAGTGCCAAAAATCAGTGCCCACCAATCAGTGCTCACAGTGCCCACGTTACTTAAGTGCCAATTAGTGCCACCTATCAGTGCCCACAAGTGCCATCTATTAATGCCCACCAGTGGTGCCAATCAGTGCCACCTAGCAGTGCTGCCTATCAGTGTCACCTACCAGTGGCGATCAGTGCCCATCACTGCCACCCATCAGTGCCACCTATCAGTGACACCTATTAGTGTCACCTATCAATGCCCTTCAGTGCCGCCCATCAGTGCCGCCCTTCAGTGCCACCAATCCCTGCTACCAATCACTGCCACCTCTCAGTGCCCACCAGTGCTGCCTAATAGTGCCCATCAGTGTAGCCTCATCAGCGTACATCAATGAAGGAGAAAAAATACCTGTTTGCAAAATTTATTAACAAAATATAAAACGGTTTTGTATTTTTTTTTTTTTAAATCCGTTTTTTTTAAATTTTTTAACAAAAAATAAAAAACCCAGAGGTGATCAAATACCACCAAAGAAACCTCTATTTGTGGGGAAAAAATGATAAAAATTTCATTTGGCTACAGTGTTGTATGACCGCGCAATTGTCAAAGAGTGACAGTGCTAAAAGCTGAAAATTGGTCTGGGCAGGAGGGGGGTTTAGGTGCCCAGTAAGCAAGTGGTTACCTTAAACATTTTTTACATATCAATAGTTCAGCCATTAAAGCTCGAACTATATTTAACATGAATACACCAACTATCCCCAAACGCCAGGCCAAACTTACATAGCCTGGCACCCCACCTGGGCTACGGCCAACTCTACACAACATTGTAAATCCAAGTTCAGGATATCGAGCCCAATGTCAGAAAGATGGACCATATCAGGGCGATAAAAAACATACAAACCTCCTTCTAAATCCACATGTCTGTAGGGAAACCCTTGAACAGAAGGCATAAATTTAGCAATAATCCTGTTTACCTTTTTTCTGATCTTTTCAAGGTACATGAGATCAGGATCAGGCAACCACTTTAATCGCGAAACGGTCTCAGAAAAAAATCAGAACAGACACAGGAAGGATAGAATGTAAATGCAGGAAGTCAATTTTAATTTGTGAAACCAAGTCTAATGTCTTATGTACCCCTAAATCATTACCCCCCAAGTGAACAATAACAACATCAGGATGTGACCATGAAGAAAGTAATGTAGTTAACATAGAACGTAAATCAAACCATGGCATGCCACGGCAGCCATGACAATTAATAGAAAAAGATGCATTGTCCAAATTCAAATTAGGTCCATAAACTCTGTCAGAGGCCCGAATGTTAGCCCAGTAGATGAACGAATGACCAATAAGCCATATAATACGTGGAGAACCTAAAATCAGAAAAAAACATAAATTAGGCCTCATGTAAGATCGAAAACAATCAGATTTCCAACCTCCCAATTTTTTTTATATCAGTCTCTGAGAAACACAGATTGGCCGCCTCAGTTGCTGCGCCAATTCGAAAAGAGTGACTAGTAACATGTCAATGACCTAAACCCAAATAAGTAAGACATTTCTTACGCACAGCTGAAAATTGGCGTTGGGTAAGAGGAACACCAGAGCTGTGAAGCAACAATTGTTTCGAACCAAGGGGTCGTGACATTAAATATTTAGATAACCAGAAAAAGGCACAAGTTTTTGTCTGAAGGACTCGTCATAAAAGAACCATGCCAACCCCGGGAAGTTTTTATATGCTTCAAGGATTATTATTGGAATAAACCACTGCATAGTTCTAGGTGTTGTTCACCCAAAACGCTAGAACATATACAAAAGGCCTGGAGCCAGTTGTTAAACATGCGCAGAGCAGATTTTTTCTTATCATCATTCTTGTCAGAATCTTTTTTTATCCAATCGATTTTCCTTAAAAGACGGCAAAAGAGAAAGGAGATCAATATAATCGCCTTTCCATATTTAATTTTTTATAGTGGGCGACAAATGGAAGCCAAGCAGAGAAATCTCACATGCTATGGCCTCTTTTAAACAACTTTCAGGCACCGTATTGCCCCGTACACACGGTCGGATTTTCAGAGGGAAAATGTGTGATAGGACCTTGTTGTCGGAAATTCCGACCGTGTGTAGGCTCCATCACACATTTTCCATCGGATTTTCCGACACACAAAGTTTGAGAGCAGGCTATAAAATTTTCCGACAACAAAATCCGTTGTCGGAATTTCCGATCGTGTGTACACAAATCCGACGCACAAAGTGCCATGCATGCTCAGAATAAATAAAGAGATGAAAGCTATTGGCTACTGCCCCGTTTATAGTCCCGACGTACATGTTTTACGTCACCGCGTTCAGAATGATCGGATTTTACGACAACTTTGTGTGACCGTGTGTATGCAAGACAAGTTTGAGCCAACATCCGTCGGAAAAAATCCTAGGATTTTGTTGTCGGAATGTCCGATCAATGTCCGACCGTGTGTACGAGGCATAAGAGTAGTTGGATGCAACAATGATAGAACAGCAATATCTTTGACCGGCGGAATATGCGCAGGCGGCCTTATGTCTACAGTATCGAAAGACCCAGCATGTAAACCAGCAGAAAGGCATTTTTTAAAATTATCTGCAAAAAAAGACATCCACATTAATAAAGTATGCAATTGATCAGACTCACCACTAGGTGTCATCTGTGACACAGACTGTGCTGTAACCATAGGTCTTGAAGACCCCTGAAATTCATCTGAAACAGTCTGTGCTGTAGGCACTCAGCCAGACGGGAGAGCTGTAGGAGAGTAAACATCAACAATATCAGTAAGCAATGAAGGCTGTATAACTTGAGAAGGCAAACAGGCATACATATCATCATTATGCAAATTAAGCATCAATGAAGAAGTCGTCAAAACATTGTAAAATGCAGAGTCAAAATGAGGGTCAGTCCCATCATCAGGCTTTTTAGAAACAACAGGCAACACTGAAGGAAATTACTGCAAAGATTTTTTACCATTACCTTTTTTCTTACTCTTTTTACTAGGTGGAGGTCCCCGGGATTCAATCCGGCGGACCGTCTTCTGCTTCACCGACCGCTCAATGCCTGTAAGAGTCCAGGGCTTGCTACACATGCACCAATGGCGCGTTGCCGCAAGAGGAAATCTGTGCCAACTGAGCATACGCCAAAGACGCCTCAGTGCGCCAACCCGCACCTCAGTGTTGCCAACCGCCCGTATTTTTGCGGGCAGCCCGTAAAAACAGGGCACTTTTTCCCCGCCCATAATTGTCCGTAGCACGGGAAAAGTGCCAGTAAAAATGACTGTGACCAGCTCAGCTTGGAACTGCGCATGCGCAATTCCCGGAGATGCCCGAGAGCCAGCTGCCGAGACGATCCGATCTGCACCTCTGAGAATAGCTCCGCCCACCACCGCCTCTCAGCCAATCAGCATCACTGTAACCAGCCCTCCTCCTGCAGCCCGCCACATTTGACAAGAAGATGCGGCCAGCCGAAAGTGTGGCTGTGCTGTATTGAGGCGGGCGGGAGTCTGCTCTGCTCCCTGCACTTTACATTACCAGGCATCACCCTCGCTTGTTCTCCTGGCCACACTGTGACAGAGGAGAGGCACGGCTGTGGGCTGAATGTTCTAGAGAGCCTGCTTCTCCACTGTCAGGACCGGAGCAGCTGTGAATCTGTGCCAAGGAGTGAGCCAGAGCAGGCTCTGTGTGATGTCCCCCCCCCGCCCCTCCTCCCCCTTCTTAGGTCAGCAGAACGAGCACAGAGATCAAGGACACACAGACAGGGCTGTGTGCATTCTTCCTCACCCTTCTACCAGCAGTGGGGGTGGTGATTAATAAAGCAGCAGCAGGATTGAGCAGTTTGCAGAGGGGGACACGGAGTTGCAGGTAATCATTGTGCAGTAACCCCTAGCAACCAAATGATGGGCAGTAATGTACAGTAACCAAATAGTGCTGGGCAGTAATGTACAGTAACCGAATGGTGGGCAGTAATGTACAGTAACCGAATGTTGGGCAGTAATGTACAGTAACTGAATGTTGGGCAGTAATGTATAGTAACCGAATGGTGGGCAGTAATGTACAGTAACCGAATGGTGGGTAGTAATGTATAGTAACCGGATGGTGGGCAGTAATGTACAGTAGGGATGAGCTTCGTGTTCGAGTCGAACCCATGTTCGACTCGAACATCGGCTGTTCGATAGTTCGCCGAATTGCGAACGATATGGGCCGTTCGCGCCAAATTCGTGTGGCGCGTCACGGCCCATAATTCACTGCGGCATCGCAGTGCATTGCTGGCTGATGATTGGCCAAGCATGCACTATGACCCGCATGCTTGGCCAATCACAGCGCCGTCTGAACAGAGAGCCGTAATTGGCCAAAGCCAAGGAGGCTTTGGCCAATTATGGCTCAGGGGATTTAGTACACGCCCCACACTATATAAGGCCGCCTGCACGGCGGCCCTGTGTAGTGTGTGTTCCGGCGTTGAAGGAGAGATTAGATAGACAGAGAGACAGTGTCATTTCATTTGAGTTAGCTAGATTAGGCAGGACAATCAGTGAGTTAGCTGCACTTACAGTGTATTGTGTATATATATGCATCCCAGGTGTTGCATATATATATATACACTGTATTCAGTTTAGCTAGATCCGTTCCTGTTATCTTCCTACTGACAGGCAGGCTTGTCTTGTTACAGTATTTACAGCTACCTGAAGAAAATTGCTGGTGTTCTTGGATACTATTAGTACCACAGTCAGGCAGCTAGACTATTTACAGTTAGTGCAGTGCATCCTGCTCACAGTGTTCAGCTAGATCCGTTCCAGTTATCTTCCTACTGACAGGCAGGCTTGTCTTGTTACAGTATTTACAGCTACCTGAAGAAAATTACTGGTGTTCTTTTGATCCAATTAGTACCACAGTCAGGCAGCTAGACTTTTTAAAGTAAGTGCAGTGCGTCCTGCTCTCAGTGTTCAGCTAAACCTACAAGTTGGTGTAGTGAGACCTCTACACAGTGTTCATCTCAAGCTACAAGTTAGTGCAGTGCGTCCTGCTCACAGTGTTCAGCTAAAACTAAAAGTTAGTGCAGTGCGTCCTGCTCACAGTGTTCAGCTAAAACTACAAGTTAGTGCTGTGCGTCCTGCTCACAGTGTTCAGCTAAAACTACAAGTTAGTGCTGTGCGTCCTGCTCACAGTGTTCAGCTAGATCCGTACCTGTTATCTTCTTACTGACAGGCAGGCTTGTCTTGTTACAGTATTTACAGCTACCTGAATAGAATTGCTGGTGTTATTTTGATCCTATTAGTACCACAGTCAGGCATCTAGACTATTTACAGTTAGTGCAGTGCGTCCTGCTCACAGTGTTCAGCTAAAACTACAAGTTAGTGTGGTGCGTCCTGCTCACAGTGTTCAGCTAAAACTACAAGTTGGTGTAGTGAGACCTCTGCACCGTGTTCATCTCAAGCTACAAGTTAGTGCAGTGCGTTTTGCTCACAGTGTTCAGCTAAAACTACAAGTTAGTGCTGTGCGTCCTGCTCACAGTGTTCAGCTAAAACTACAAGTTGGTGTAGTGAGACCTCTGCACCGTGTTCATCTCAAGCTACAAGTTAGTGCAGTGCGTTTTGCTCACAGTGTTCAGCTAAAACTACAAGTTAGTGCTGTGCGTCCTGCTCACAGTGTTCAGCTAAAACTACAAGTTGGTGTAGTGAGACCTCTGCATAGTGTTCATCTCAAGCTACAAGTTAGTGCAGTGCGTCCTGCTCACAGTGTTCAGCTAAAACTACAAGTTAGTGCTGTGCGTCCTGCTCACAGTGTTCAGCTAGATCCGTTCCTGTTATCTTCTTACTGACAGGCAGGCTTGTCTTGTTACAGTATTTACAGCTACCTGAATAAAATTGCTGGTGTTATTTTGATCCTATTAGTACCACAGTCAGGCATCTAGACTATTTACAGTTAGTGCAGTGCGTCCTGCTCACAGTGTTCAGCTAAAATTACAAGTTAGTGTGGTGCGTCCACCTCACAGTGTTCAGCTAAAACTACAAGTTGGTGTAGTGAGACCTCTGCACCGTGTTCATCTCAAGCTACAAGTTAGTGCAGTGCGTTTTGCTCACAGTGTTCAGCTAAAACTACAAGTTAGTGCTGTGCGTCCTGCTCACAGTGTTCAGCTAGATCCGTTCCTGTTATCTTCTTACTGACAGGCAGGCTTGTCTTGTTACAATATTTACAGCTACCTGAATAAAATTGCTGGTGTTATTTTGATCCTATTAGTACCACAGTCAGGCATCTAGACTATTTACAGTTAGTGCAGTGCGTCCTGCTCACAGTGTTCAGCTAAAACTACAAGTTAGTGTGGTGCGTCCACCTCACAGTGTTCAGCTAAACCTTCAAGTTATTTTTTGCGAGCTCTGCACAGTGTTCACCTAAAGCTACCTGTAGAAGGTTGGTGGTGTTTTCCTGATCCTATCACTACCGCAGGCAGCTAAAAAAGCTACAAGTTAGTTTTTTGCGAGCTCTGCACAGTGTTCAGCTAAAGCTACCTGTAGAAGGTTGGTGGTGTTCTCATACTACAGGCAGGCAGTTGATTTTGCTAGCTGCAGTATCAGTACATATATATATATATATATATATATCCCAGCTTAGTACAGCTACAGGCCATTAGTATGTCTGGAAGGCCAAGAAGGAGAGGCAGACAGTCACAAGCCAATAAGAGAGGGAAAGCAGGCTCTGTGTCTAGTGCTGGTCGTGGAGACGGTGCATCCTCATCAGCACATGGCCGTGTGACACGCTTGGCCTTTTTTTCGGCAGCTGGCCGTGTTGAGCCGCAACATGCGGAAGACTTGGTCGAGTGGATGACCAAGCCGTCCTCATCCTCCTCATCCTCTCTCACCAATGCCCAGGGTACTTTGTCTGGCAAAGCAGCGGCCTCTTCCCTCAGCTCAATGTCATCAGTGACTCCTTCCCTAGCCCCACCATGTCCTCCTGAGGAGTCCCTCGAACTGTTTGACCACAGTGTTGGGTACATGCTCCAGGAGGATGCCCAGCGTTTGGAAGGCTCTGATGATGATACTGAGCTCGATGAAGGCAGTAATATGAGCACGGACAGAGGGGGTGCCCAAGAAGGACAGCAATCTGGCAGTCATGCTCCCTCTGCTGCAGCATACTGCCAGGTTTGCTCCAGTGATGAGGAGGGAGGGGATGATGAGGTCACTGACTCAACGTGGGTGCCTGATAGGAGAGAGGAGGAGGAGGAGGAGGAGGAGGCGGCACATCACCAACGAGGCAGGATGCCCTCCAGGGGCCAGCCTAAGGGCAGCACATTGACTGCATCACACCCCAAAGCTCCACATGTGCAGGGCGCTGCAGTCTCTGCGCGTTATTCAAAAAGTTCTTTGGTGTGGGCCTTTTTTGAGACGAGTGCATCAGATCGCACCGCTGCTATTTGCAACATATGTCTCAAGCGTATCTCGCGTGGCCAAAACATCTCCCGCTTGGGTACCACATGCTTGACCAGACATATGTTGACCTGCCATGCAGTTCGTTGGCAAGCGTATCTAAAAGACCCACACCAAAGAACAAAGAGGACCTCTCCTTGCTCATCATCAGCTGAGATTTCCAACCCCACTAGACCTTCAGTCCTCTCTGAGACCTGCACTGAGAGGAATGAAGGTGTAGAATTAGGTGTGTCACAGCCAAGTACTTGTGGGCAATCTGCTTTTGGTACACCGACGTCAGATTGTACCAGGCAAATTTCCCTGCCCCAGCTGCTGCACCGCCGAAAGAAGTTTGCTCCCAGCCATCCACATGCCCAGCGGTTGAATGCTAGCTTGGCAAAATTGCTAGCACTTCAACTGCTGCCTTTTCATTTGGTAGACTCTGCTCCCTTCCGTGAGTTTGTGGAATGTGCGGTTCCTCAGTGGCAGGTACCCAAACGCCACTTTTTCTCACGGAAGGCGATTCCAGCTCTCTACCGGCATGTGGAAGGCAATGTCCATGCCTCGCTGGACAGGGCGGTCAGCGGTAAGGTGCATATTACCGCTGACTCGTGGTCCAGCAGGCATGGACAGGGACGTTACCTAAGTTTCACGGCGCATTGGGTGACTCTGCTGGCAGCTGGGAAGGATGCAGGACAAGGTGCAGTAGTGTTGGAGGTTGTTTCGCCACCACGCCTCCAAAATGATAATGATTGTGACACACCTCTCTCCTCCACCCCCTCCTCTTCTTCTTCCTCCATGGCCTCTTCCTGTGCTTTGTCCTCGGAACCAGCGGTGCTCCGTAGTCGTTCAAGGGGCTACGCAAGTACGCAGGCCAAAAGATGCCATGCGGTGCTTGAGCTGGTGTGCTTGGGGGACAGGAGCCACACTGGGGCAGAGGTTCTGTCAGCTCTGCAGGGGCAGGTTCAGAGGTGGCTGACGCCATGCCAACTTAAGGCAGGAATGGTGGTTTGCGACAATGGCACCAACCTCCTCTCTGCCCTCCGACAGGGAAAAATGACCCATGTGCCCTGTTTGGCTCACGTCCTTAACTTGGTGGTGCAGCGGTTCTTGGGCAGGTACCCGGGCTTACAGGATGTCCTGAGGCAGGCCAGGAAAGTCTGTGTGCATTTCCGCCGGTCATATAATGCCAGTGCTCGGCTGACGGACCTCCAAAAGGAGTTTAACCTGCCCAAGAACCGTCTAATCTGTGACATGCCCACCAGGTGGAACTCAACATTGGCCATGCTGCAGCGGCTGCACACGCAGCAGAGGGCCATCAATGAGTACCTGTGCGACTATGGCACCAGGACAGGGTCAGGGGAGCTTGGTTTTTTTTCCCCACGCCAGTGCGCCATGATCAGGGATGCATGCACTGTCCTGTCACCATTTGAGGAGGCCACGAGGATGGTGAGCAGTGACAGTGCATGCATCAGTGACACTGTCCCCCTTGTCCACCTGTTGGAGCACACGCTGCGTGGAATAATGGACAGGGCACTTGAGGCAGAACAGAGGCAGGAAGAGGACTTCCTTAGCTCTCAAGGCCCCCTTTATCCAGACAGTGTTCCTGCGTGCCCGCCGATCACACAGAAAGAGGACGAGGAGGTGGAGGAGGAGGAAGATTGTGTCAGTATGGAGGTGGAGCCTGGCACTCAGCATCAGCAGCAGTCTTTAAGGGATCAGTCCCAAGAAACACATGGACTTGTACGTGGCTGGGAGGAGGTGGCTGCGGACCATGTCGTCCTTAGTGACCCAGAGGACTCCGGACCGAATGCCTCAGCAAACCTATGCTGCATGGCCTCCCTGATCCTGCAAAGCCTGCGTAAGGATCCTCGTATTCCTGGTATCAAGGAGAAGGACCAATACTGGCTGGCAACCCTCCTTGATCCACGTTACAAGGGTAAGGTTGCAGACCTTATCTTGCCATCGCAGAGGGAGCAGAGGATGAAACATCTTCGGGAGGCCTTGCAGAAAGGTCTGTGCAACGCGTTCCCAGAGACTGGGAGGTTACAAACTCCTGTTTCTGGACAACATGTTGATGAGGCTTCAGTCAGTCAAAGAAGGAGCGGTGGAGAAGGTGGCCGTCTGACCGATGCGTTCAGACAATTTTTTGGTCCGCAGCCCCAAGGTATGATCGGTTCCAGCAACCATCACCAGCGTCTGTTTTACATGGTGCAGGAATACCTAGGGGCAAGATCAGATTTGGACACCTTTCCCACCGAAAATCCTCTGGGTTACTGGGTCTTGAGGATGGATCACTGGCCAGAGCTTGCACAGTATGCAATTGAGCTACTGGCCTGTCCTGCATCCAGCGTTCTTTCGGAACGCACATTCAGTGCTGCTGGAGGCGTGGTAACCGATCACAGGGTGCGTCTGTCCACCGACTCGGTCGATCGACTGACCTTCATAAAAATGAATCAGTCTTGGATCACCACCAGCTACCAAGCACCTGATGCTGATGTAACCGAATATTTTTTTTTGAAATCTCAGATCCCTTCAAAGACTGCCTATGCTGATGCTGAGTGACTATCCGTGAGTAATTATCCTCTTCCTTCTCAATGATCACGCTGATAGCTTGTAAGAACATTTTTGGTTCTGGGCGCCACCACCAGTGCCTAAGGCACAATTTTTCAGCCCCTGTTTAACAGGGGCGTGTAATTACAATTTTTGATGCAATACTTTGCAGCAGGGCTCGTTCCTGCGTACCAACTAGAGTGTCTGTGAGGGGTTGCAGTGTTGTGGCACCAGCACCAGTGCCTAAGGCCTAATTTTTCAGCTCCTGTTCAACAGGGGCATGTAATTACAATTCTTGATCTAATATTTCACAGCAGGGCCCTTTTCTGCACCCACCAAGAGCGAGTGAGGACTTACAGTGTTGTGGCACCAGCACCACCACCACCACCACCACCACCAAAGGCCCAATTTTTCTGCCCCTGTTCAACAGGGGCATGTAATTACAATTCTTGATCTAATATTTCACAGCAGGGCCCATTTCTGCACCCACCAAGAGCGAGTGAGGACTTACAGTGTTGTGGCACCAGCACCACCACCACCACCACCAAAGGCCCAATTTTTCTGCCCCTGTTCAACAGGGGCATGTAATTACAATTCTTGATCTAATATTTCACAGCAGGGCCCTGTGAGGGCTTACAGTGTTGTGGCCACAACAACACCTAAGGTCCAAATTTCTGCTGAGTATATAGGGCAGGCCCCTACTTTCAAACATCTAACTTACAAACGACTCCTACTTGCAAACGGAAGGAGACAACAGGGAGTGAGATGAAATCTACCCCTAGGAAGGGAAATTCTCTCCTGTAAGAGTTAATATGGGAAAAACATTTCTCCTTTCCACTGATGCTTTCCAATCCTTGTTGCACAAAAAAACCCAAATTTTCAAAAACATTTATCATTGGGACAAAAGTGAGGTGAAATCTTCTGAAGAGGAGGAAAGACAGCAAAACAAATGTCACAGGGGTGATAACCCTTCCCTATGTTTTCCAAAAAGCTCAAAAAAGATTTTTTGGCTGGAGCTAAACACGTTAAAAATGTACCCGTTCAAAATTACAAACAGATTCTACCTAACAACAAACCTACAGTCCCTGTCTTGTTTGCACCGCCTATATACTGCTGTTCAGAGTATATAGGGCCTGGTGGCCCCACACCTTTCCTTATTTTAATTTGGGTGCGGGGTTCCCCTTAATATCCATACAAGACCCAAAGGGCCTGGTAATGGACTGGGGGGTACCCATGGTGTTTGTCTCACTGATTTTCATTCATATTGCCAGGACCCGACATTACATTAAACCCGCAAGCAGTTTTTTTTTTTTTTTTTTTTTTGAAAAATTATGTTTATTCACAGTTTTGTAAAAACATACATACAAAACATAACATTCTTACAATCCCAACCCTCCCTCCCTTAACCTCCCCTCCCACCCCTATCCCGTGCAGCGACCCTACCAGTTACAGGAACACATTTTTATATCATGGTGTCTGAGATAGTAACCTTATATTCGCATTGATTCAAATTTTACTGTAATATACACGCAAAAGTAAAATCTACTACCTAATCACGCCTATAGTCAGTTGCTACCCAAATATTCCTCACTACATAGTACCATTAGTCATTATGCTAGAGTCTCATTAGCATCAATCCAACACTGCCACACCTTCTCAAATTTTGTAGGACAGCCCCTGCTTAGATATGTAGCTTTATATAGAGGGAGAACTTTATTAATCATATCTTTCCAAAAGGGTACCGTTGGCGGCTCGGGCTTCTTCCAATAGCTTACTATGGTTTTACGTGCATAAAACAAAGCAATAGAGATCAATGTTCTGTGAGCTCTCCGTGGTGCAATACCTTCCAGCAAGCCCAGCAGGCAAACTGACACTGTGAGAGGAACCGGTATCTTCAGCAGGGACTGGACAGTGCTAGTTACCCCGGTCCAGAACCCCCTGATTTCCTGACAATGCCAAAAAATGTGGTCAAAGTCTGCTGGGCTGTGCGCACACCGCCAGCACTCACCTGTACCGGTGCCATATATGCCCGCTAGCTTCGCCGGAGTATAATAAATCCTATGTAACAGCTTGAACTGGATAAGTCTGTCTCTAGTTGATACCAAAACTCCAAATGTGTGGTCCCACATATCATCCCAGTCATCTCTCCCAAAGTCCGGAACCAGCGCACTCCAGGTGTCTCTACACTTATTAAGCATTTTTGGTGTGTCAACAAATAGCCCCTTGTATACTTCCGATAAGGATTTCTTTAAATTTTCCTCACTCAATAATGATTCAATGGGAAGTGTACCTACGACCAAAGGATTTGGTCCAAATTGCGTCTTAAACGCGTGGCTAAGCTGCAAGTAGCGGAAAAAGTACCAGTTAGGCAAATTGTGTCTGTCTTTCAGCTGGTTAAAGGTAAGAAGTTTGTTACCACCCACTATATGTTTCAATTGTTTTATACCAACTCTGGCCCATATGATTGGGTCGGGAATTGTGTTCAAGTGCGGGAGTCTGGGATTGAACCACAGGGGAGTGTCTGGGGACCACACATCAGATGGGGAGTTCATCAGCGCCCTCACTCTGACCCATGCCCGGATTGTTACTCGCATTGAGTTGGTCGGAGATGACATAGCCGATGTTTCTCTATACAGCAGGAATGAAAGGCTCTCGAAAGAGCCCAAATGGGCTGCTTCAAGCACATTTGCCGCGTCCCCGTCATCCCGCATCAACCATCTTCTGGCTACAACCATTTGTCCAGCTATGAAATATTTAAATAGGTCTGGGAGAGCAAGCCCTCCCTGCCCCCATGGCTCCTGTAGCGTCCTAAGGCTTATTCTGGGGTGTTTTCCGGACCAAATAAAGGACCCAAATAAACTGTTTATCTTTTTGAAAAACTTTGCCGGAACCCATACTGGGGAGTTCCTGAGAAAATACAGGAAAACCGGAAGCACCTTCATTTTAATGAGGTTGACTTTCCCTATGAGCGAGAGTGGTAAGTGCTTCCACGCTTCCAATTGTACCCTCGTCTTTGCCAATGCCGGCATAAGATTCATTGAGATGTAGTCACTTACTTTGGGCGTTATATTAATGCCTAGGTATTTGAACTGTGTTACCCAGGTTATGGGAACCTTTTGTGTTACCACTGCCCTTGCCCCAGGATCAATGGCCATCCCACTAGACTTCTCCCAGTTCACACACAACCCTGAGAATCTCGAAAATTCCTCCAATATTTTAAATACTCCCTCCAGTGACAGACCTGGGTCCTGTAGGAAGAGAAGCATGTCGTCCGCGTAAAGAGCAGTACACTCGCGAATGCCCCCCACCCGTAATGCCTGTACATCCTGGGATTTACGAAGCGCTATAGCCAGCGGTTCTATTGCCAAAGCAAACAGGGACGGCGACAGGGGACAACCCTGCCGCGTTCCCCTGCCCACCGTGAATGACTGCGAAACAGAGACACCCAACTTAATTGCTGCCTTTGGTTTACTATAGAGTAGTGAAATCCATGTCCTAAATGTTGCCCCAAACCCCATGTGGCGTAACACTGCTGACATATAGTGCCAATCCACAGAATCAAAGGCCTTAGCCATATCTAGGGACAAGACCACCCTAGTCCCTTTATTGACATGATCAATCTGCAGGTTTGTAAAAAGCCTGCGTAGGTTTGTGTCTGTGGATTTCTGTGGAATAAAGCCTGTTTGATCTATGGACACTAAGCTAGTGATTACTTTAGAGAGTCTGGTGGCCAGAATTTTGGTTAATATTTTTAGGTCTTGGTTCAATAATGCTATGGGTCTATATGAAGAGCACTCCAGCAGATCCTTCCCTGGTTTAGGTAATAGGATAACCTGAGCCTCCAACAGTGACTCCGGCAGGATCTCATTTTCAAGACAGAAAAGATACAAAGTTTTGAGTCGTGGAACTAAGGTCTCTATATTTGCCCTGTACCATTCAATACATAGACCGTCAGGCCCTGGTGATTTGTGCGGTGGAAATGATTTGATGGCAGTTTCGATCTCTTTTTCAGTGATCTCAGCCTCCAAGTCAGCTCTATCAGAATCTGTGAGCATAGGAATTTCTAGAGAAGTTAACAATGTTTCCAACTCCTGTGAGCTATAGGTAGGTATGGGGGTATATAAGGTTCTATAGTAGTCTACAAATGTTTCTAAAATGTCGTTGGGATCTGTAAGAAGATTACCGTGTTTGTTCCTAATACAAGGTATATTTGTCTGAAGTCTCTGCTCCGCAGTCAAAATGGCCAATAATTTCCCATTCTTGTCCCCTTTTTCAAAAATGGATTCCGCCCTCCTTGTCCAGGAAGTATGTGTCAACTCTGTGAAGTGCAACGCCAACACCCGTCGCGCCTCCAAGAGCTCCAAGTATGTGACCTCTGAATGATCTTTAGCATGTGTTGCTTCACGTGCCCTCTCTGCCTCCTGTAACTCTTGCGTTTTTTTATTAAAGTTTATCCTTGCTTGTTTAATGGCTGATATGTATTGCCCCCGCATGCACGCCTTAAAGGCATCCCATACGGTGGGCAGGGATGCTGAGCCAATGTTATCCTCCCAGTAACTAGAGACATAAGGTGTCACCTGTGCCGCCACCGACTCTACCTCTATCCAGCCGGGGTTCAGTCTCCAAGCTCCACCCCTAAGTCTGGAAGGCAGACTAATATGTACAGAGAGTGGTGTATGATCTGATAAGCCCCCGGCTAAATAGTTTGCACCCTTTATCAGCTGTAGCATGAGTGAATTAGCAAATGCTAAGTCTATCCGGGAAGACGACTTGTGCGTTTTAGATAGATATGAGAAACTCTTTGTAATTGGGTTCTTCCAGCGCCATGTCTCTGTCAGGGATGCTGTATCTGCCCATGTAGCCAAATCAATCGATGCCGCCCTAGATGCATTAGATGAATCCATCGCGGCACACAGAATTGCATTGAAATCCCCCGCTATCAGCAAGGGGAGATGCATAAAGGGGGCCAGCTTACCCAACAGATCATACAGTATCTGAACCTGAAAGGGAGGAGGGACATATACATTGACCAAAACCATTCTGTGAGTAAAGAGATCAGCCACGATAATCAGATACCGACCTCCTGGGTCTGATATAACATTATGGATTGTGCATGGTAATGACTTGCTAATTAGAATAGCCACCCCTCTAGCATACGTAGAGTAAGTTGCATGGAGGGCACGCTGGATCCAGGGTCTGCGAAGCGACAGAATCCTGTTCCCATCTAGGTGCGTCTCCTGCAAAAACACTAATTGTGGTTTAAGTGGCTTCAGGTATTGAAACATCAGGGCCCTGCGGAATTTATCGTTGAGGCCTCTGACGTTCCAAGACACTATGTTAACCATAGACCCCGCCATATTTATAGATTATTACATCACATAAATTAGTATGTAGCATAACATTCCCTAGGCGCGACCAGGCTATGTCGTCACCCTGTCTGTGCATATGTTTGGTACCATCTCCCAACACCCCACTTGAGTCGCTGCACGTTCCTGAAAAGAAAAAAAATAACTCATACCCTGCATAACCCCTTGCTGCGGTGAAAAATAAAAAAACAATAAGAACTGTACACCGAGCATTTACCCGTAACTTGTTTCTGGTCATGTAGAAAGCGTGACCGTAAAAAAAGGTCAAAAACAACCTGAAAAACAAAATTAAAGAAAAACCTGAGTCCGTCAGTCTGGAAAAACTTCATGTTCATGTCTCTCGTGCTCCGTGTCTTCATGCCGGAGGCTGTATATTCCCCCCTCTTACACAGGTAGGAGTTTAATTACTATCAAGGCAGCGACCGCTGCGGAAACCAATCAAGAGCCCCCCCTCCTTCCAGCCCTCCCTGCAAAAATAAAAATGAAAAATGAGAAGGAAAACAAATAGGAAAAAATGAGCGGAGTATGGAGGGGCCAAAAGCAGGAAGGCGTCCAGAACCCCCCTTCTTGCAATACGTGAGATGGACAACAGGTGGTGTATGTTAAGGGAGCTTATCAGGTCATAGTCCATCGATCCAGTCGTTGGCCTCCATTGGGGTGTCAAAGAAATGAACCGAGCCTTTATGCGGTACCCGCAACTTGCTGGGGTATAACATGCTATACTTGATATCCTTCTCTCTCAGCCTGCGTCTCACCTCGTTGAAGGATCTGCGACGTTTCTGCACCTCAGCCGAAAAATCCGGAAAAAGCATTACTTTGGTATTTTCATATGGCAGCTCTGGATGTTTCCGGGCCTCTGCTAATACCATATCTCTATCACGGAAATTTAGGAATCTCACCAGAAAAGGTCGGGGGTGTGCACCCTCTGGGCGGCGGCCGGTGGGGACTCTATGAGCCCTTTCAACAACATATGTTGGAGGCATGTCAGGCAGGCCCAGCAGGGTTTTGAACAGCGTTTCAGCAAATGTGGCAGGGCGCGTGCCCTCGGCTCCTTCCGGAAGGCCTACCACTCGGATATTATTACGTCTTTGTCTGTTTTCGGCGTCGTCCACTTTATGAACCAGGGATCTCATTGCTGCATGTAGATCCGCTATCTGAGCAGCCTGCGACCCCTGCTGATCTTCCACCTCTCCGATCCTGCTCTCTGCCTCTGTTAGCCGCCCTCTAATTTTATCTAGATCATGGCGGATTAGTGTACACTCTGATGCCATGTGCTCCACCCGCACCATCAGCATGGTTTTAAAGCCTTCTATGGCTTCCAGGATGGGTTTCGTTATAGTGTCAGGTGCTGCGGCGATAAGATTATCGTGGAGCGATCCATCTTGTTCCTCAGCAGGAGATTGCATGGCTGCAGGCACTGTGCGCGGGCTCTGTCCCTGCTCCCGTCCGTGCTGAGCTCCGGACGCCTTGGGCAAGATGGCGCCGGGAGAGTCTGCGGCCTGCCCCTTCCCCGAGCGCTGCACTTTCGGGTCTTTCAGGGACTTACCCCGACCTTTTGAGGACATGACCAGGCTCTCAGCAATGTCCAGAGCCCCTCCGGAGGTGTTGTGCTGCGGTCCCGGTCTGTGACCCGCAAGCAGTTTTAAATGAGATTTTTTCCTTTAAAAATGACATTTGGTGCAGGGACTGTTCTAAGCACAGGAAACGTGCGCCCCTTTACAGGCATACTATAGACCAGTGTTTCTCAACTCCAGTCCTCAAGGCGCACCAACAGGTCATGTTTTCAGGATTTCCACTATTTTGCACAGGTGATTTGATCAGTTTCATTGCCTTAGTAATTACCACAGCCATTTCATCTGAAGGAAATCCTGAAAACGTGACCTGTTGGTGCGCCTTGAGGACTGGAGTTGAGAAACACTGCTATAGACACCCCCCAGGTACGATATTTAAAGTAATATTTCACTTTTTTTTTTTTTACTTTAAGCATCATTAAAATCACTGCTCCCAAAAAAACGGCCGTTTTTAAAAGTTTTTTTTGCATTGATACATGTCCCCTGGGGTAGGACCCGGGTCCCCAAACCCTTTTTAGGACAATACCATGCAAATTAGCCTTTAAAATGAGCCCTTTTGATTTCGAACGTTCGAGTCCCATAGACGTCAATGGGGTTCTAACGTTCGTGCAAACTTTCGGTCCGTTCGCAGGTTCTGGTGCGAACCGAACCGGGGTGTGTTCGGCTCATCCCTAATGTACAGTAACCGAATAGTGGGTAGTAATGTATAGTAACCGAATGGTGGGCAATAATGTACAGTAACTGAATGTGGGAGCAGTCTCTCTCTCTCTCTTTCTCTCTCTCTCTCTCACTCTCTTTGGGGACAAAAATTAAGGGGAAATCTCTCCAGTTTGACATAGGTGACAAGATACTGATGGGTTACAATAATCCGCCTTTACTATACTCAAAATAAGAAATATGTTTTTCGACCTAATATCTACCTTAAATCACATTACTAATTGCACATGTAACTTGTTTGTTGCCTAAATACTGAAATTTGCACTTAAAACTGTAATTTTTTACACTTTTTGGAAGTGCCAGTAAAAACTTGGCAGTGCCAGTAAATTTTAGGTGTTGTGCCAGTAAATTTCAATCTGGTAGGTTGGCAACACTGCCGCACCTACGCAGAAGACCTGATGGAAAAAGGCAGGAAAATGCCCAGGAAGCCCACAGGAAGTGACCTCAACCTGATGGAAAAAGGAGGGAAAAATGCCCAGGAAGCGCACAGGAAGTGACCTCAAACTTCCCTATATAGGCCCAGCCCAGACACTGCCAAATTTCTGGATTATCTTCAGTCCCCCCTTGTTCCTTTGCTAGTGTGTGATCTGTCTGAACTTGTTGTGACCTGGAAACCTATTTGACTACTCTTGATTGCTGCTTGCCATTGACCTCGTATTTGTACCTTGACCATTCTACTTCTTTGCCCCTTTTGTACTCAGCTGCCAGATTGGAACCGACCCCGGCTTTGATCTCGACTATTCTTCTTCGGATCAACCCTTTTATACAGTAGGTGACCGCGATATTGTGTCAATCTCGCCGCTTTTATCGGCGAGATTTGACACCTGCGAGCCCCGTCGCTGGAGCCAGCCCCGAGCTGGCTCGCTCATCGGGAAAGGAAAACTGTTTTGCATTGCTGACAGGTATCTGGTGGGAATCATGAGGGGAAACACCGCGCCAAATTTTAAATAAAAAACTGGCAGGAGGAGCCCGGCAGAAAAACCGGAGAGCGACAGAAGAACCGGACACCGGGAGAAGAGGCCAGAGAGAGCGGAGAAGTCGGAAGAAGACCCCTGAAGTCGGAAGAAGACCCCCGGAACTGCCTAATAAATTACTTTAAAAACCTGTCTAGTGTGTCTTTTTATTGACACTTTTTCCCCCAGGTGAATGGGTAGGGGTACGATGTACCCCATACTCATTCATAGGGGGGGGCTGGGATCTGGAGGCCCACCTTATTAAAGGGGGCTCCCGGATTCCGATAAGCCCTCTGCCCGCAGACCCCGACAACCAACAGCCAGGGTTGTTGGGAAGAGGCCCTTGTCCTCATCAACATGGGGACAAGGTGCTTTGGGGTGGGGGGGCCACAGGGCGCCCCCCTGCTCCAAAGCGTCTACTCCCCATGTTGAGGGCATGCGGCCTGGTACGGTTCAGGAGGGGGGGGGGGCGCTCATCCCCACCCTCTTTCCTGACCGACCGGGCTGCATGCTCGGATAAGGGTCTGGTATGGATTTTGGAGGGACCCCCACGCCTTTTTTTGGTGTAGGGGGTTCCCCTTAAAATCCATACTAGACCTAAAGGCCTGGTATGCCCCTGGATGGGAGCCCATGCCGTTTTTTTATTTAAAATTTGGCGCGACGTTTCCCCTCATGATTTATACCAGACACCTGTCAGCAATGCTTGTCACTCATCGGGAAAGGAAAAAAACACAGTTTTCCTTTACCGATGAGTGAGCCAGCGTGAGATGTACAGTATCCTGTTGCCGAGAACCAGCGGGATAGGCTCGCGCTGGAAACACATTCTTGAGGTCAGGTACTGTACTTTGTTGCCAAACTGGACTTAACCTCGGCTTGGATCTCAGACTAAGGCTTGCACAGTGCCCCGCACCCCTGGCACCCGTGCCACTTGGTGTCAACCAAGTCTCTGTCTCCATCCTCTGTCTCCAGAGGCTTCAAGGACCCGAGGTGCAAGGGATGCCTCCCCATTACTTCGGTCTCATCTCAGGTACGTGGCCTGCGTGACAATGCCAGTAACCACTGCACATGCGCCGGCTTTCATCGGAGGCTCCGGGCCAGATACCAAAGTGAGCTGAGGCACGGCTGACATCAAAGGCGGAGTCGAAGCGCCGATAATCACCGGGGGAGCCCAGGAAACATTCGGAGGACGAACTGGAGGAGAGGCCCTAGGAGGAAGTGACACACTGGATAGGAAGTAAGAACGGGCAGAAGCTGTAGGAGAGAGAGAAGGGGAGAAGGAGGATAACAAGAAGCCAAAGGGGCCAGTGGAGGAAAGGGAGAAGCGCATCCAAAGATCTCCGTCTGGAGCGGAGGCCCGGTCCATCATCTGACGCAGTAAATTTTCTATGGTGAGGAGACTGACACATTTCTTCTTTTTTCTCATAGGTTCCTCTAGTCACCTGACCTTCTCAGAGGCTTACAGAAGTTTTAAATACAGTTTATTGTTAACAAGTAAGTAACCAATTAATTTAAATGCAACTGCCTTTTTTGTTTAAGTCCCTGTTCCTATAGGCAGGGGTGCCTAATTGAGCTTCTCCTGCCTTTTAATTCTTTTACCTTTTCTTTTACAGGCAGCTCCTCTCCCCAGTTCCTTGTTCCTCTGCTGGGATGGGGAATCGAACCTGCGCGACCGCTTGATGACTCTCTTCTGCTGTGTCAATTGTCGATCAGGGACAACAATCATAGGGGCTGGCCTAGCGAAATCACAGGGGGTATTGTGAGAACGAGCCAATGAATCGGAGGAGACTGGAATGACATCACAGGAGGAAACAGCATCATCCAGATGAGTTCCCGGAAGCAGCGATGAGGCCATAACAGTAATGGGTGGCTGTGGCTGGGGGACACCGACACTATTAAGGAGAGTCGGGGTAGAAACGGAACATGCCCGAGGTAATGACAAGCATTGTAGCATCCACTCTTCCCCGTCCACAAGGCTAGCCCACTTCATAATCTTTTTCAATAAGGACTCCATAGCCAAGCACACGACAGCCGCAGATGTGCTTCTTTCTTTAACCACTTCAATACAGGGCATTTTCACCCTCTTTCTGCCCAGGCCAATTTTCAGTTTTCATCGCTGTTGCATTTTGAATGACAATTGCGCGGTCATGCAACACAGTACCCAAATTTAATTTTTATCATTTTTTTCCCCACAAATAGAGCTTTCTTTTGGTGGTATTTGATCATCTCTGCGGTTTTTATTTTTTGCGCTATAAACAAAAGAAGAGCGACAAGTTTGAAAAAAAACACAATATTTTTTACTTTTTGCTATAATAAATATCCCAATTTAAAAAAAAAAAAAACTATTTTTTTTCCTCATTTTAGGCTGATATGTATTCTTCTACATATTTTTTGTAATCGCAATAAGCGTATATTGATTGGTTTGTGCAAAAGTTATAGTGTCTACAAAATAGGGGATAGCTTTATGGCATTTTTATTTATTTTTTTTTTTTTACTAGTAATGGCAGTGATCTGTGATTTTTATCATGACTGTGACATTGCGGCGGACATATCGGACACTTTTGACACCATTTTGGGACCAGTTACAATTATACAGCGATCAGTGCTATAAAAATGCATTGATTACTGTATAAATGTCACTGGCAGGGAAGGGGTTAACACTAGGGGGCAATCAAGGAGTTAAATGTGTTACCTAGGGAGTGATTCTAACTTTAGGGGGAGGGGACTCACAAGGGGAGGAGACCGATCGGTGTACACAGAACACATGATCGGTCTATTCTCCCCCTGACAGGACGTGGATCTGTGTGTTTACACACACAGATCCACGTCCCGGCTCTGTTACCAGGCAATCGCGGACGCCCCCCAGACGGCTGGGAAGCCCAGGGCATCATATGATGCCCGCCCAGGATGGGAAATCCTTCCTGCGGACGTCATTTGACTATGGGCGGGACCTGAAGTGGTTAATCCCTGCCAATTGCGTCTAGTACTGACAAATTTTCTTTCTTTTTATAGGTACTAACTCGTGTCAGAACCGTTAGAAACCACATTTAACCAATCACAGGTAAGTACCACTGACATCTAAATAAATTATATATATATATATATATATATATATATATATATATATATATATATATATATATTATGTAGCACTGACCCCCGAAGGAGCTGCTGGTATTTGATTGGGCCTGCACTCTGCTATTATACCCCCGATAACTTGACTCAATCCCCTAGACACAGCTGTGGTGCGGTGTTAATGTGAAGCAAATAACAAAGGACAACCCCACAATGTGCAATATAATAACAATGTACCTTTGTCATTACCTGGGCATCCGATGCTTCACCTGCTGAAAATAAGAAGAACAGCACTCCACACAAATGTTACTTAACCAGCAACAAAATTTTACTGGAACTGGTTTAGAATAATAGTTACAGTATTTGAACTGTCACACAAACGTAATGCAAAAACACAAAAAAAAGTTTTCTTTCACACAACAGTCTGTACACATAAAGTTGTCTTAACTAAACCCCTGGTAGTGCGTCTCCAAGTGGGACTAATGCCCAGAGTGAAAACACCTTAACTCTAGGCACCTTCCCACTTCCAGCACACTGGCAACCAAAAGAAGACAAACAGTATTAAATAAAGCACAATACAATGCCTAGGGAGCTCCCCCTGCTATATGACGCAGTCCCTCTGATAATCAATAGGTTGCAAGGCTTTGTAATGAGAGATGTAGTCCTTTCCTTCTTCTGTCTTCTGCTAGCTATTTGTATGGTACAAATTGTAATCCAACAATTGAATAAACCAGGATTAAGAGAAAATGGATATTGAAACTATTCTTATAGTGTAGTACACCTGCAGTGGCTTCTGATGCAATTTGGGCTTTTAATAATACAGTGCAGGATAGGCTTGATGCCTGTTCAAACCCAGTCTTCTCTGTGGGACTACAGGTCCCAGCATCTCTGTGTTACCAGTTTAAGTGTGTACAAGTGCGTTAATAAACTGTGGGCAGCAGCCCTCTCACCCAACCAGGTCTGTAGAATAGAACAGCTCCGCTACAGAGCACTCAGTCTTGCTCCTCATCAGCCAGTGCTGTTACACCGCTCCACTCTGCTGGATGTACCGGAACCTTCAGATGGCTCCGACGTGTACCTCTGGATCCTTCCCAGTGCCATCACGTTGTCCTCTTAGCTCACTGGTACAAAGTCACTACATGTGCCGCTCCGCAGTAGGTGTAGGCCGCGCTCTCTGGAAACCTCTGCACAGGTCCTCACAGGCAGGCCACGTGTCCAGAACAGCCCTAAGATGGCCGCGCAGGGCCTTTTATAGCCTACCCAGCATGCATTTCAGTGCTGAGTGTTCATGGGTAGGTCACCCGGCATTCTGGGTAAGAAGGTCATTGTAAAATGTAAACAGTCACTTCCTGTAATATTTCTCTATGTTTCTTTAAATAGGAAAATAAAACAAAGTCTATTTCACATTTAGGCCACTAGATGGTGCCAAATACTAAATTAAAATACTGCTCATAGATTAACATTGCATTATATTAACAGGCAAAAATGCTGGCGCTACATACTCCCCCTGCTTTAAGTCTTTGGTTCCCAAAGATATTCAGAATCTTAGTCCTGTTACACATTTTTGCCTCTAGGCGATTGCATAAGACTGACAGAGGAGCCTCCCACCAGTGCTCATGTGATGGGGAGCTGCTCTATGCACTCACATTTGACACTATAGTGTCTAGTACAGATGTGTCAAGCGGTGAGATGGGGTTATCTCTTTCTGAACTGACAGTAGAGGAACCAGGCACTTCAGTATTTCTCTTGCTGGTCACTTGAGTCACTTCAGAGCATTCTCCCAGTGTATCATATGTTAGTCTTTTTGGGGGGCGAATGCCTCTTTTCCTCTTTGTCTTTTGGGTATGGTCACCACTTCTGGGAAAATAGTACTTTCCTCCACTTCAGACTCCTGCATCTCAATGCCATCGGGGGACAAGCATTCCTCAGAGTGTCCAGACAGTGGTACAAATTCTGGGGCTTCAGGTCTAAGAGTCCCACTATCTCCACTTCTTGTCTGACGAGGAAAAGAATTATCTAAGGACTTTTAGGAAGCCAACTTTGTCTTTATTTCACTTTCCACAGCAGTGATTCCCGTGGTCCGTTGTCCACTCCGTAGGTGTCTTGTCCTTGTTGTCCCCGGTTGGGCTGCCCGCCACGGCCCCCGGTTGGTGGTAACTCCGGATACTCTTGACGCCTCACCGCCACATCACCAGCCACTGAACTCTAGTTAGTAAATATCCACCTTGGTGCCAGTGGGGTTGTCACCTAACCCCTGCTTAGGTCTACAATTACCATTTATCATCTCATATATATTCTTTTATTTTAGATCACCACGTGCATGCTCCTGATGAGTGGCGTACGGGCCACGAAATGCGTAGAGCTTTTTAATGCCGTGTCTTTACCTACCTACACCCATTTTAAGTTATTATACAATGTCTACCTCGTCAGGTCCAGTGAGGCCATAGGTCCTGCAGGCTTTACCTTGTATTGACGATTTCATCTAATCTGGTTTGGGTTGAACCACAGAATTTTGTTATGGTCTCCATTGAGACATCATTGCCATTTAAATTATTTACTGCTATTTATCATGTCTATCCTCTGATCTCTTATTCTAGCGGTTACATTTTTTGTTACCATTATGGCTATTGTTATTACTGTGTTATGTACCTGATATCAACTATTTATGTATGTCTACATTACCACATCAATAAAATTCCTCTTGTTCAACCTAATTATCCTTTGCTACCCGGTGCTTCAATTAAAGTTCCACTCTCCTTGCTCTCTCCCCTTCCACTTCTTGTCTGCTTCTGGTGTTTCAGATGGCCATAGCCAACTTATTTCCATTTCTTCTTCCGCTTCAGCTTCTGGTGTTTTAGGCCGAGACCTAGTTACTGGTTGATGTACAGCAGTAGATGTAGAAGGTAGATCTTCCTCTAGATTTATCCTGACTGTTTCTGTGAGAGGTAGGAGGTGGTTCCTATGCCAAGTCTTTACTGGTCCAGTGCTCCCTTCCGGTCAGATCTCATACACTGGAAGTCCTGGAAGTTGTCTGCATACCACATATGGCTGTGACCTCCAGCAATCAGCCAACTTATGTTTGTCTGAGATGCCCAGATTTCTTAGTAGGACTCGGTCACTGGGTTGTAGGTCCTGAACCCGTACTTTTAAGTCAAAGTTCCTTTTGTTCCTACTTCCTCTGGTGTCTGATGTGTCTTGGGCCTTCTCATAGGCTATCTTCAAACTCCTCCGCAACCTATCCACATACCCTCTATGAGAGGTCTCTGAGGTGTGATCCAAGGAAGTCCCAAAGGCCAAGTCTATCGGTAGCCTGGCCTCTTGCCCAAACATCAACTGGTAAGGTGAAAATCGAGTAGTATCACTCTTGGTACTATTGTATGCATGCACCAAGGCAGTAATGTGCTTGCTCCAATGCAGTTTTTGTTCAGAGGTCAAGATCCCCAGCATGTTGAGAAGAGTTCTGTTAAACCTCTCGGGTTGAGGGTCTCCTTGTGGGTGATAGGGAGTAGTCCTGGACTTCTGGATACCTAGTAAATCCAACAGTCTCCTGATCAGAGTACTTTCAAAGTCCCTCCCTTGATCTGAATGGATCCGTTGAGGTAAGCCATAATGGACGAAGAACTTTTCCACTAGAACCTTTGCTACTGTGGCTGCTTGCTGATCTTTAGTAGGAAAAGCCTGAGCATAACGGGTGAAGTGATTGGTGACTACGAAGATGTTTTCTTGTCCACTCAGGTCGGATTCCAAACACAGGAAGTCTATGCAGACTAGATCCATTGGCCCTTGGCTCTCTAAGTGGCCCATTGGGGAAGGTCTTCCTCTGTAAGCACCTGAGGCTGGAATGACAGTAGCTCTCCACTTCGGTCCTCATGTAGGGCCAGTAGAACCTGTCCCTTACCAGCTGGAGAGTCCTTTCTGATCCCAGATGGCCATGGTGATCATGCAAAGTGATCAGTACCTTTTTCTCTGTGTTTCTTCAGCAGAAACATTAGCCATTTCTCTTCAGGATCTTCAGAGGGGCCCCTTCGGTAGACCACCCCTTGTTGCAGCTGCAACCGATCCCACTCTTTGTGTAGTAGGCGAGCTTCTTTCTGAGTGCTCTTGAGAAGTAAATAAGGGCATTGACTCTCTAAAGCCTTCAATGCCAGGCTGCAGAGTGGATCTTCCTGTTGGTCTCTCCTTAGGTCCTTTCTAGTTAATTTGGGTAGACCCTCCTCTGTGAGCTGAGCAACATTACAGCAGCATTTAGGCACTCCTGCGGATGACACTCCGACCTCTTCAGCTCTGGCTCCTCCTTTTCCTTGCTGTTCTGTCCCTTCACAGAGAGCTCTTACTCCTTCAGGGGTATGTTGGATCCATTCTTCTGAGTGGCCCTGGGAACAGTGGGGTCTTCTTGACAATGCATCCGCATCTCGGTTACCAACCCCTGGTCTGTACTTCAGGCTAAAGGTAAATGCTGAGAGGGCAGCCAACCACCTGTGGCCGGTGTCATCCAGCTTTGCGGTGGTGAGCAAGTATGTGAGGGGGTTGTTGTCCATCTGGACCACAAACTCTGCACCGTACAGGTAATCTTTTAGCTTGTCCACCACAGCCCACTTCAAGGCCAGAAATTCAAGTTTGTGAGTGGGGTAGTTCCTCTCGGCAGGGACTAGACTTCGGCTCACATAGGCGATTGGTCTTCGATGTCCATCATGCTCTTGGTAAAGCTCTCTCCCAGCCCATCTTGGCTGGCGTCCACGTGCAGTTCGTAGGGTTTGGTAGGGTCTGCATAGGCTAAGACCGGAGCAGTGGTAAGGCTCCACTTCAGCTGTCTGAAGGTCTCTTCGCATTGCGGAGTCCACTGATCCCGGATGGACTCTTTCTTCTTTCTGGGTCCCTCCTTTGGTTTACCAGGTTTATCTGAGTCTAGACCAGCTTTCCTCCTGGTTCTTCAATAGCTCAGTAAGTGGGTGAGCTATCTTGGCAAACCCTTCTACAAAGATAAAAAAGAAGAAAGAGAAAACCTGCGCTATCAAGCAAAAAATTAATATAACTGCAGCTGCAACAAAACCACAAATATCAATGAGATGAAAAATTACATACAAGGAAAATTGTGCGCTTGCATTAGATATTTAAATCTATATTACTACATGATTATCATAAGTAGATAAACAAATAAATAAAAAATAAATAAAAAACACCATCAAAGTTAATTGTGAGTGATTTAGAAAGTCGCTATGCTACAGAGCAAACAGCGACATGTAAGTCAAATACTAATATTGACCATTGCATACATATAAACCAACAATAAAGTTATAAACTGGTGTGCAAAAAAGAAAAAACAAAAAAACAAAAGTTATTCCACCCAAGTGCAAAGTCATAAAGTTCAAAATTGCATCCTGAGTCGCAGGAAAAACGCATATCCAAAGTTCATGAATTGCATTCCTTAATGTGTATAAATATATATATATATATATAAATAAAAAACACCATCAAAGTTAATTGTGAGTGAATTAGAAAGTCGCTATGCTACAGAGCAAACAGCGACATGTAAGTCAAATACTAATATTGACCATTGCATACATATAAACCAACAATAAAGTTATAAACTGGTGTGCAAAAAAGAAAAAACAAAGGTTATTCCACCCAAGTGCAAAGTCATAAGTGAAAAAGTTCAAAATTGCATTCTGAGTCGCAGGAAAAACGCATATCCAAAGTTCATGAATTGTATTCCTTAGTGTGTATAAAGGAATAAGGGGACGTGAAGGGACCTCCAACCACCAGTGGATCCGAAGGTTGATAATAGATGTATCCTTTTTTTTTTTCTCAAACAAAAAGGTTTTTATTTCAGCAAGAGGTTATTACATACAGTTCCGGAACAGGCATGTTAGAATATACAGTAGCGGTACAATCAGACATGTAGATAACACATATTGTATCCCTTGTCCCCCATACTTTCCCAAACAAGCATATCATAGTATTGCGTCTCACCCATTAAACCTCCACCTGCGCATCCTTATCTTCATCAATACAGAGTGTAATCATTTATTCTTATTTATTGGAACAGTGCAGTTATCGGTTTTTCTAAAATAAACGGTCCATTACTAGATCTACTGGCGCTAGTCCGGGAACCCCCAACCACTGTGCCCAGAGTTTTTCGTATTTTTTGGATGTTCCCCTATGTTGAAAAATAATTTTTTCCAAACGGATGGTGTTTCCCATTTGTTTGATCCACTCCTGTTTCGTGGGAGGGTCTTCAGATTTCCAATGCCTAAGAATTAGCATACGTGCCTGAAATAGAGTTCTATTAACGGCTTGCTTAAGGATATCACCTGTCAGTAAGTCATCTATTATCCCTAATAGGCATGGTTTGGGGTCTAATGGTATCTGTACCTGAAAGACCATATTAATGGTATCCAGCACCTCCTTCCAATATAAGTGAAGTTTAGGGCACCTCCATAGGAGGTGAATAAGATCCCCATGTTCTCTACGACATCTTGTGCATGTGGGGTCTGTGCCAACACCCATACGGGCAAGCCTAGCCGGTGTATAGTGCACCCTGGACAATATGTACAACTGGGACAGTTTTTGAGCAGCATTCAATGAGCACAGGGGAACCGCCTGCAGAGCCTCGTCCCACTGTTCCTCTTCAAACGCGCCAACATCCTGCTCCCACCTGGTCATAACCTTTAAAGGCGAGTCTCCCATAACCAAACCCAGAAGCATAGCGTAGCAGTCCGATATGAACCCTTTATATGTATCTATTTCTAGGAGGAAGTTAAAGACAGGCGCGGGTTCTAGGGTCCAGGTCTCTGGACCACCCTGGGCATCTATCGCATGTTTAAGTTGGTGGTAGTAAAAATTCATGGAAAGCGGTAGCCGAAAGGCCTGTCTAAGTTCCGGAAAGGATCTTAGCTTGCCATCTTGGAATATATGCGTCATGTGTGATACCCCATATTGCTTCCATTTCCTCCCATATGGTATTTTTGCTATTTCCATGTAGTGGTTATTTTCCCAGATTGGGCTATATTTAGTGTATCCTTGTATTTTCTGTAGCATCCTGGTCTTATTCCAAATCTTTTGCATAAGAGCATAAGTTGGAAATAGTTTGTTAGATTTGTTGTAATGCAACGCTTCTAGTCCTTCCAGGGCCTCGCCCTTGACCGTAAAGCGAAGCAGTTGGGCTGAGGGGTCCCGCAGGTTTAGTTCTATTTCCTGTGTAGGCCTTAGAACTCTGGTAATGTGCTGTAGCTGGGCAGCTAAGTAATATACCCAAGGATTAGGGAGCGCCAGTCCCCCGTCATCCTTGGGACGCTGGAGTTGCTCAAGTTTAATTCTGGGTGGTTTTGATAGCCATATAAAAGATCGGAAGAGTGAGTTAATAATTCTGAACTTTTTTAAAGTAATGACCATTGGGGAATTATGGAGGATATATAACAGTTGGGGCATAAGGATCATTTTTATTAGATTAATCCTACCTACTTGTGACAGCCTCAATTTGCTCCATACTTTGACTCGGTCGCGACAGCGATTAACAAGAGGGGTTAGGTTTAAGCTGACATATTCTAACACACGGGGAGTAACTTGTATGCCTAAGTATTTGAGAGATGTCGACACCGGGATGTCCATTATGCTGTCTTGGGAGGGGGGGAGCTCACGATCTAACAATAGAAGGGAGGACTTGGTCCAATTAATAATTAGACCCGAGTAGTGCCCGAATCGGCCAATGACTCTCATTGCCTCCGACAGCGACACCGACGTATCACCAAGAAGCAGCATGGTGTCGTCAGCATACATGATAACTTTCTCATGAACATCTCCGTATCGAAACCCCCGAATCAATGGGTTACTGCGTATCACAGAAGCTAGGGGCTCTATGGCCAGGGCAAACAAGAGGGGAGACAGGGGGCAACCCTGTCTCGTACCTCTATATAAATTGAAAGGTGCGGAGATCCGACCCCCCTCTCTAATAACTGCCATCGGGGAAGAGTATAATAGTTGTACCCACTTAATGTAGTTGTCTCCAATCCCAAACTTCCTCATCACTGCCCATAAGTAATCCCATTCGACGCTGTCAAACGCCTTATGGGCGTCCAGGGAAAGCAGGGCTCTATCTCCCATATTATCTGACCGGGATTGGATATTGAGAAAGAGTCTGCGCAGATTGATCGCAGTCGATTTCTGCGGCATAAAGCCGGATTGGTCTGAGTGTATTATGGTGGATATGACCTTGTTCAGACGCAACGCCAGTACCTTGGCGAGGATCTTCACATCAGTTTGTAAAAGTGAGATCGGGCGATACGATCCTGGGTCTAGTGGGTCTTTGTTGGGTTTTAATATCAGGACTATGCTTGCTCTGGTCATTGATTGGGGGAGATCTCCACCTTGTTTTGCTGCATTAAATACCTTCAACAGGTGTGGAAGTATAGATTCCCCATACTGTTTGTAAACCTCAATGGGGAGTCCATCGTCCCCCGGGGCTTTAGAGTTGGGGAACAGACTGGTCGCCACCTGTAGTTCCTCAACAGTAATGGGGTCATCCAGCTCAGCTCGAGAGGCTTCAGAAAGGCTGGGGAGCTGGACCTCATCTAAATATTCAATGAGTGATTCCTGTGAGTAAGCTTGTTTAGATTGGTAGAGTGAAGAGTAAAATCTCACCAATTCCATTAGGATCTGGTCTGGACTATTGGTTAGTCCTCCCTGAGGGGAGCGTAATGCTCCAATCGATGGAGAGGTCTGGTGAGAGTGGGCAATAGTGGCTAGTAGACGACCAGTGTGCTCTCCCTCCTCATAATGTGCAGTTTTTTGAAAAAACCTCTTCCTCTCTGCAGTAGACGATGTGACCCTATATAGCGCCTCTTGCGCTGAAAGCCATGCATCCTTATTAGCCTGAGTAGGATCAGCAATAAATCGCTCCTCTAAGTCTACTGCCATATGTTCTATTTCCTCCCCATGAGCATGGGTCCTCCTTTTAACTGCCTGAATTTCAGCAATAAAAATGCTTCGAAGGACTGCCTTAAAGGCCTCCCATGATAGAGCTGATGGAGCTTCACTGGCATGAACCCGCCAGTATTCTGCAATGTGGAGTTCTATTTGCTCATGAGAAGGGAAAAGATTCAGCCAAAATGCATTCATCTTCCACGGAGCCTTAGCTGTCGTGGAAGGAAGACGCACCTCCAGAGTCACAATCAGTGGTGAGTGGTCAGATACACTTCTGGTGGCATATGTCACTGTCGAAATGTAGCGAAGCGCTACTTCCGAACACAAGCAGAGGTCAATCCGTGATAAAGAGGAGTGGCCCTTGGTAAAGCAGGAGAACTGACGCACTCCTGGGTTCCCCGCTCTCCAAGGGTCCCTCCATCCCACCTCCCCCATAAACCTACTGAGTGCTGTAGCGCCCCCCCCCCTCCCCCTCGCCACTGGTGGGTGCTTGTCTAAGAGAGGGTCAGTGTAGTTATTAAAGTCTCCGAGGGTATACAACGGGACCCCAGGGTACCTAACTTGATATGCCAACAGAGCTCTCACCACCTGGTTATTATACGGAGGAGGTACATACACAAAGGCTAGTATACATTTGAGAGTAGATAATCTACACAAAAGAAATACATATCTCCCTTCTTGATCAATTTCGGAGTCGAGCTCCACGTATTCTATGGAACTATGCACCAATACACTCACACCACGAGAGTATGAGGTATGGGTAGAATGATATGCCTTACCCACCCATCGAAAACCAATGCAAGACAATGAGTCCTTGGTGAGGTGGGTTTCCTGCAAGGCGCAGATGGCCGGTAGATGTTTCCGAAGCAACGATGATACCATAGTCCTCTTCAGGGGATCATGTAACCCTCTGACGTTCCATGAGAGCACAGTTACTGTAGTCATCTCACATTAAAGAAAAGGTGACTGGTAGCGGTAACACACTGCTTGCTTCCCCTATGTTCACAAGAAGGAGACAGGAGGGCTTCCGTGAGGCATCGAAGTGGGAGTGTTGGGTAGGCGAGTATCCTGAAGGTGGGAAGGGGGGCCATGTCATCACCCGCAGAGCTATGTAGCTTTACAGTTCCGGAATAAATCTGTACATGTGAAAAAAACCTCAAGACGCACAACGGTGCGCCAAACAAACTTGGGGGCCTCTTCCGAGCCAGGTTCCGTGCCTGTACCAGCTCATCTCTTAGAAGGGCCCGCGTGTTTTGTGCTCCAGGGCTCCAAGATGTCAAAGTAGGTGACAAACTTCTATGGGACAACGGGTCCCATAGGCAAACCAGGAGCTCCTGGACCTCCGGCTCAAAGTACCTGATGGGGACTGACATGTACTTCATCAGGGTTTAACTTGCATCCGAGCTCGCATTATTTAGTGAAGAAATCATTGTATGTTTCCGGCGCTGCCCCCGTCCGGGGTGGCAATATGAAGGAGAAAAAAAAAAAAGGAAAAAATTTTCCCCGTGCTAGTATGAGTAGCATCAATCAAGTTCCATGCCTGGTCTCCGCTCTTGTCTGAGTACATTTTCGTTGGCATCGAGCCAGTCAGAGGCCTCCGCCGGGTGTTCAAAGAAATGTGCTTGACCTCGTAGAGTAATTCTAAGTTTCGCTGGATACAGCATTGCGTAGGAGGCTTGTAGCTTTTGTAGGCGTCTTTTAATTTCGGTGAATCTTGCGCGACTCTTCTGAACCGCAGCGGAGAAATCGGGGTAGAAGGAGATACGGGTACCATTATATTGAACATCCCTTTTCTCTCTGGCTAACCGCAAAATTATTTCTCTGTCACGGTAATTTAGAAGCCGGGCCAGAATCGGGCGAGGAGGGTGTCCCGGGGGGAGGGGTCTGGTGGGTACTCTGTGCGCTCGTTCCACAGCATATAGGTGGGTAAAGGCATCCTTACCAAATACATCCGACATCCATTGCTCTATAAACTGCGTGGGATCACGGCCCTCTGCTTTCTCAGGGAATCCCACGATGCGCACGTTGTTGCGTCTGAGGCGATTTTCGAAATCCTCTGCACGTGTATCAGTGGCTCTGGCTAATCGTGTGGTAGCCTGGGATTCCCTGATCATGTGGGGAAGCTTATCTTCTATTTCGCTAATTCTGCTTTCTGCTGCGGTGGTCCGTTCTCGGATCTTCTGGATGTCTTGTCTAAGGAGACTAACTTCCTCTTTTAAGCCTCCAAAGCGTGCCTGCAAGTTATTAACAGATGCTGTGCATTTGTTTACCGCTCTCAGTATGGCTGCAAGTGTGGGCTGTTCACCCCCCTCCTCCTCCTCACAGTCATCAGGCTCTTCAGGTGCACCGCTGTTAATGTCCTCCTGTGTTGTAATGGCGCCTGCCCCCTGTGTTGTTTCCCCCTCCTCCTCATCAGGATCATTGTGTATATCAAAGTCACAGTGAGGCTGGGCTGCTAACAGGCCGGATTTATCATGAAGTTTCTGGGTATAGTACCTCATGTCCTTGGGGTGTTGAGCGGAGCTGTCCTTCATGCTTTTCTGTTGTTTAGTCTGTGCCTCTTTCAGTTTGTCAGCGCCGCGCTTCTGTGCTGATGGTGGAGCGGCGCCATTTTGCTGGTCCATCCTCGATCCCTCTCCCTTCTGTCCTCGGGTCATCATACCCTCTGCACGGACCGGGGCAAGTGCGGGGTGTAGCGGGGACTTTCCCAGGGCTGGTAAGTAGCTTTTGGGGGCGAATTCAGCCCCGGAAACCGGATCAATTCAGGGTAACTGTGGGAGCTCTGTGACTAAGCGTCTGCTCACATGCCGCGCTGGCCACGCCCCTAATAGATGTATCCTTACCAGACACGTTGGACCTCCTTTATAGCAAGGTCTTAGAAGAATGCAGATTTAGCCCTCTGCAGGGACAGTAGATGTCAGCTCACCACACAGCTGGAGATGGTTCCGACACTTCCGCATTGATGTAAACACTCCCTCGTTTGGACTTGTAGGTAAAGAAGGGGAGAAAGAAAAAACTCCAATGGTATAGTATGTAAAAAAAGGGGAATTTTATTGCCTCAGACAATTAGGCATCTTTAAAACATCCAAAACATAAAAGCCGGCAAAATATAAAAACAACAGAGACGCCCGTGCTAGGTTACATGGGGCTCTATGGCGATCTGGCGTACACTGCGTAGCCACTCCCTACATGTTTCGTGATAGGTCACGTCTTCAAAGGGGCATTTATTTGTTTATCTACTTATGATAATCATGTAGTAATATAGATTTAAATATCTAATGCAAGCGCACAATTTTTTCTTTGTATGTAAACCCTTCTACAAACCTCCGATAGTACGAACAAAAGCCTAAGAAGGATCTAAGCCCGGTCACATTCGTGGGTCTGGGCCAAGAGGCGACGGCTTCTAGCTTCTTAGGGTCCGTTGTCACTCCTTCTGCGGACACGATGTGTCCTAGGTAGTTTACTGAGGGTTGATAGAACTGGCACTTTTCCATTGAGAGCTTCAGGCCTTCATCATGGAGTCTCTTCAGGACTTTCTCCAGGCGCTCTTCGTGCTCTTCTAGTGTTCAGCCAAACACTATGATATTGTCCAAGTACACCAGCACCTCAATTAAGTTCATGTCGCCCACAGTTTTCTCCATCAGTCTCTGGAAAGTTGCCGGGGCCCCAGACAGGCCTTGTGGCATGCGATTGAACTCGAAGAATCCTACAGGGGTAATGAAAGCGGTCTGCTCCCTATCTTCAGGGCACATGGGGATCTGGTAATATCCACTTTTTAGAACCACTTCACCCCTGAAAGGCTCTGTAAGGCGTCTTCTATCCAAGGTGTGGTGTATTGGTCAGGAATGGTCCTGTAGTCAATACACAACCGTAATGACCCATTCTTCTTCCTCACTACCACTATTGGTGAGGCATATTGACTCCGGGACTCTCTGATAATCCCTGTCCTCTTCAGCTCAGCCAGTTGTTCTATCAGGTCATCGAGATCTCCCAGTGGAATCCGTCTGACCCTCTCTCTGAAGGGTTTGTCTTCCACCAACCGAATTTTGTGTTCGGCACTCTTTGCAAGCCCCACATCAAACTCACTTTTTGAGAAAGCAGTTCTCCATCTCAGGAGCTGGGTCTTGGCTCTCTCCATCCAAGCAGGTGTAAGAGGTGTGTTCTTTGGGTAGAACTCTTCCAGGGGAATCTCTCCGTCTTGTTCTCCCATGATACCACATGGTGAGACTGGGGTTGCTTGACTGACCTGTCCCAGCAGCACTCTGGCAGGCACCTTCACAGGCAAAGCTGCACAAGATCCTGGTACACCTGTGTTAGCATAGGGTGCACAACTGTGGCTGGGGTGCTCTTCTCCTGTACTAGTGGTGTGAGCAGTCTTCTTACCAGATCAGTGTTGGTCCCAATGATGAGGAAACTTCTATTAGCCCCTGGAGGGCAAGGACACACCACTGCCAAGATATCAAAGGTTTCGGCCTTTCCCGCCACACTCGGGTCGAAAGTAAGTTTGATGGGGAGGTAGCCATCGTAAGGAGAGTTCTGTGTACCTAGACCCCATATCTCCAATTCCTCCAGCTTCTGCAATGGCAGGTGTTTGAGATATTTCTCGTAGAAGTCTCTGTATAACAGAGTCACTTGAGCTCCAGTGTTCGACGGGGCTTTAGTGTAGATTCCCTCTACTTGGATGGGGACAATCGGAGAAGGTCCCACTAGCTTAGGAGGAAATCCATGTGTTTTGGCACGTTTGCCCCGTTTGGTGGCTTGTACCTTCACGCTTTGCTTTTGTGGAGTTTCCCTCTTCTGTTTCGGCCTAGCCATGGCCCCAGAGGTCTGGTATGTATGGGTTGGTTTGGAGTTGACTGCTGTGGCAGAGCGCCCAGTTGACTCCTTCACTGGGGCCCTCTGCAGTTTTCTGCTTCAGGTTCTGTCGGCTTGGACATATTCGACGGTAGTGTCCCACTCCCCCGCATTTAAAACAGATATTTTTCTTCACCGGTTTCACGGTCCCATTAGCGGTAGAGCCCGTCAGAGTCTTGAGGGTCAAGATTTTTTTCTCATGTGGCTCAACCAGTTTAGCAGTCAATAGGGCCATCATTTCTAACATCTCCTTCTGTGTCTGGAGCAGTTTCTCCAGCCCAGACCCACATGTTGACAGATGCTGTGTAGGTGAAACCCAAGATGTTTGGTCAGTGCTCACCGTCAGGACACTGGGTTCTTGAGTGCCTTGTAACACATCTAACTGGTGTCCTTTGGTCCTGGTTATGCTGATGGATTGGATCTTTCTTTGTTTCTTATCCCTTTCTACTTCCATCTTGGCTGCCTCATTAGTCTCTTCGATGAGCACCTCATCTGGTGTAGAGGGATCTTCCAGGTACTGCCTCAACTGAAACTTGACAAAGTCACTCCTCAGTAGGGATGAGCCGAACACCCCACGGTTCGGTTCGCACCAGAATCTGCGAAGGGACCGAAAATTCGCACGAACTTTAGAACCCCATTGACGTCTATGGGACTCGAACGTTTGAAATCAAAAATGCTCATTTTAAAGGCTAATTTGCATGGTATTGTCCTAAAAAGGGTTTGGGGACCCAGGTCCTGCCCCAGGGGACATGTATCAAGGCAAAAAAAACTTTTAAAAATGGCCGTTTTTTCGGGAGCAGTGATTTTAATGATGCTTAAAGCAAAAAAAAAAGTGAAATATTCCTTTAAATATCATACCTGGGGGGGTCTATAGTATGCCTGTAAAGTGGAGCATGTTTCCCGTGCTTAGAACAGTCCCTGCACAAAATGTCATTTTTAAAGGAAAAAAGTCATTTAAAACTGCTTGCGGCTTTAATGTAATGTCGGGTCCTGGCAATATGGATGAAAATCAGTGAGACAAACGGCATGGGTACCCCCCAGTCCATTACCAGGCCCTTTGGGTCTTGTATGGATATTAAGGGGGCCCTATATACTCTGAACAGCAGTATACAGGGGGTCCAAACAAGACAGGGACTGTAGGTTTGTTGTTAAGTAGAATCTGTTTGTAATTTTAAACTGGTACATTTTTAACCACTTGCCGACCGCCGCACGACGATGTACGTCGACAGAGCGGCACGGGCAGGCAAAAGGGCTTACCTGTACGTCCCTGCCTGCCCGCGGGTGGGGGGTCCGATCGGACCCCCCCCCGGTGCCTGCGGCGGTCGGATCGAGGTCAGGGTCGATCAAAGGTGAGGGGGAGGCCACTCATTCGTGGCCCCCACCTCGCGATCGCTCCTGGCCAATGACAATCTTCCTCGGCTTCTGTGAATGTAAACAGAAGCAGAGGAAGTGATGTCATCTCTCCTTGAGCCGGTCTTTTCGTCCGGCGCCGAGGAGAGAAGACATCCAAGTAAGTGCACCAACACTACACATACAGTAGAACACGCAGGCACACTTGTCACCCCCCTGTCACCCCCCGATCACCCCCTGATCACCCCCCTGTACCCCCTGTCACTCTGACACCAATAGCAGTTTTTTTTTTTTTCTGATTTTTTGCATTGGTGTCAGTTTGTGACAGTAACAAGTGTTAGGGCAGTTAGGTTAGGCCCCTTTAGGTCAGGGGTACCCCCCTTTAGGTCCAGGGTACCCCCCTAACCCCCCTAATAAAGTTTTAACCCCGTGATCACCCCCCGTCGCCAGTGTCACTAAGCGATCGTTTTTTTGATCGCTGTATTAGTGACACAGGTGACGCTAGTTAGGGAGGTAAGTATATAGGTTCGCTGTCAGTGTTTTATAGCGACAGGGACCCCCATATACTACCTGCTAAAGGTTTTAACCCCTTGATTGCCCCCTAGTTAACCCTTTCACCAGCGATCACCATATAATTGTTACAGGTGACGCTGGTTAGTTGGTTTGTTTTTTGTAGTTTATTACAGTTTATTATAGTTTATTACAGTTTTAGGGCACCCGCCGTTTATTACCCTATAAAGGTTTAACCCCCTAATTGCCCGGCGGTGATAGAAGTTAAGTTTTTAGGATCAGATAAGGTCTGCGTCGCCCCAGGCAGCGTCAGGTTAGCGCTAGTACCGCTAAAACCCACGCACGCAGCATACACCTCCCTTAGTGCTATAGTATCTGAACGGATCGATATCTGATCCGATCAGATCTATACTCCCCAGCTGTTTAGGGTCCCCCCAAAAAACGCAGTGTTAGTGGGATCAGCCCAGATACCTGCTAGCACCTGCGTTTTGCTCCTCGGCCCAGCCCAGCCCAGCCCACCCAAGTGCAGTATCGATCGATAACTGACACTTACAAAACACTAAGCACACATAACTGCAGCGGTCGCAGAGTCAGGCCTGATCCCTGCGATCGCTAACAGTTTTTTGGTAGCGTTTTGATACAGTCGCTGACAGTCAGGAGCTTTTTTGCCTGTGAGTCTCACTAGTGTACCCCTAAATTTAGAGCCCAAAATGGCAAATAGAAGGTACACTAGTGAAGAGGCCTACAGGATTCTGAGCATGACAGATAGTGAAGAGGAAGTCACTCATCTGTCAAGTTCAAGCTCAGAATACGAACCTGTAGAGGACAGCGGCTCCATGACAGATAGCTCTGACGACGGAGTTGTGGTCCCTGCTAGGGTCAGGCGTACCAGACCCCGATCTTCTTCTTCTGTCCTTGACGTGCAAGAACCGCAGGGCTCTCGTAGGGAGCAGAGAGGTACTAGCGCCGCTACTCCTTCTGGTGAACTGGCAAGCACCAGCGGCCTAGTACACCCTGGTCGTACATCCAGCACTGCAGTATCACGTGGTGACGTGGCGAGTCCCATAAGTGCAGTTCAAGCTGGCGAGGTGGCAAGCACAACTAGTGTCCCGCTGCCACCAATAAGACAAAGACAGGCCCGTCGTGCCCATAGTGCCCTTCCTGCTGCATTCGCCAATCCGAATTGGGTACCCACCACTTCTGCAGCACCCGTACTTCCCCCTTTCACTGGCCAACCCGGAATTCAGGTGGAAACAGTTGACTTTATGCCACTGGATTTTTATTCACTGTTTTTCACCGAAGATCTCTATAGATCTATTGTGGACCAAAGCAATTTGTACGCTGGTCAACACATCGCCGCTAATCCCCAGTCCTCCCTTGCCAGAGATTGGAGACCAATTACGGTCTCCGAATTTAAGATCTTTCTGGGCCTTTCCCTCAACATGGGCATAACCAAAAAGAGTGAGTTGCGGTCATATTGGTCCACTGACCCAATTCACCATATGCCCGTGTTCTCTGCTTCAATGGCCAGGGCACGATACGAGCAGATTTTGCGGTTCATGTACTTCAACGACAATGAACTCTGTCGTCCTCGTGGAGACCCTGCATACGATCGGCTCTACAAAATTCGGCCCCTCGTAAACCACTTCAACCAACGTTTTGCAGACTTGTTTACCCCCCATCAAGTTGTCTGCGTTGATGAGTCCCTGATTAAGTTTTCTGGCCGCTTGTCCTTCAAACAGTACCTTCCCAGCAAGCGTGCCAGATACGGGGTCAAGATGTATAAGCTCTGTGACAGGGCCACAGGCTATACATGTAGATTTATGGTTTACGAGGGCAAAGATAGTCACGTAGAGCCGATAAACTGCCCTGACTACATAGGAAGCGCTGGCAAGATAGTGTGGGACTTGGTGTCACCCTTATTCGGAAAGGGGTACCACTTGTACGTGGACAATTATTATACGAGCGTGCCACTTTTTAGTCACTTGTTTGATCATCAGATTGGAGCATGTGGCACCGTGCGACCTAATCGCCGGGGCTTTCCCCAGCGGCTTGTAGAGTCCCGTCTTAGGCTGGGGGAGAGAGCCTGCTTGCAGTATAATAATTTGCTCGCTATGAAGTGGAGGGATAAGAAGAATGTTTTCGTTCTCACCTCCCTTCATGCAGACACGATGACCCAAATTACTACGGCGACTGGTGTTGTGGAGAAACCCCTCTGTGTCCACGAATACAACCTTAATATGGGAGGGGTGGACCTCAACGACCAGTTGTTGGCGCCGTACCTAATTGCCCGTAAGGCCAGACGCTGGTACAAAAAAGTGTCTGTTTATTTATTTCAATTGGCTTTGCTGAACGCTCATGTGCTATACAGAGCTTCAGGACGGACTGGATCCTTCCTTAAATTCCAGGAAGAGATCGTCAGAGCCCTTCTGTTTCCAGACGGTGCTCCACCTCACCTTCCCAATCCAAATGCAGTAGGCCGGCTGCATGAGAGGCATTTTCCTTATGTCCTCCAGAGTACCCCTACCCAACGAGCCCCCCAAAGAAAATGTCGTGTCTGCAGAAAGCGCGGATTTAGGCGTGACACCCGGTATTATTGTCCCTCCTGTCCTGGCAATCCTGGTCTTTGCATTGGTGAATGTTTTGAACGCTACCATACACTAGTTGAGTATTAGCGTAGGGTACAGCACTGCACAGACTAGGACACACTTCCACAGGGTCTCCCAAGATGCCATCGCATTTTGAGAGACCCAAACCTGGAACCGTTACAGTTTTAAAAGTTACAGTTATAAAAAAAAAAAGTAAAAAAAAAAAAAAAAAAAAAGTAAAAAAAAAAAAAATACACAAAAAAAATATAAAATAAAAAAACCAAAAATAGTTGTCGTTTTATTGTTCTCTCTCTCTCTATTTTCTCTCTATTGTTCTGCTCTTTTTTACTGTATTCTATTCTGCATTGTTTTATTGTTATGTTTTATCATGTTTGCTTTTCAACATTTTTTTGTTTTCAGGTACGCCATTCAGCTGCAGCGCGGATTTATTTATCTTGACAGCAACAGCGTTTGCTCCCACGATATATAAAGCCGTGACTCCAGCGCTGTCGGAGGTGATTTCACCACCACAGTTACATACTTCAGCATATATGCCGAAGCGTGGGGGCAGAAGTGGGTGGAGGAGCGATTTGCTCCTGCCTTTTGCGGGAGGATGCCCCCATGCTTCGGCATATATATATTTTAGGTAGGCACAGGTTGCGTTAAATGTTTTATTTTTTACTATGGTTTTTTTTTGTATTTGCTTTGCAGGTATGGTAAGTATTACTGTTATACTGTAATGTTACTTTGTTTTTTGTTAACCATCATTTGCTTAGCAGGTACGCCATTCAGTTGCAGCGCGGATTTATTTATCTTGACAGCAACAGCGTTTGCTCCCACGATATATAAAGCCGTGACTCCAGCGCTGTCGGAGGTGATTTCACCACCACAGTTACATATTTCAGCATATATGCCGAAGCGTGGGGGCAGAAGTGGGTGGAGGAGCGATTTGCTCCTGCCTTTTGCGGGAGGATGCCCCCATGCTTCGGCATATATATATTTTAGGTAGGCACAGGTTGCGTTAAATGTTTTATTTTTTACTATGGTTTTTTTTTGTATTTGCTTTGCAGGTATGGTAAGTATTACTGTTATACTGTAATGTTACTTTGTTTTTTGTTAACCATCATTTGCTTAGCAGGTACGCCATTCAGTTGCAGCGCGGATTTATTTATCTTGACAGCAACAGCGTTTGCTCCCACGATACATAAAGCCGTGACTCCAACGCTGTCGGAGGTGATTTCACCACCACAGTTACATACTTCAGCATATATGCCGAAGCGTGGGGGCAGTGGGTGGAGGAGCAATTTGCTCCTGCCTTTTGCGGGAGGATGCACCCATGCTTCGGCATATATAAATGGTGCATGTATGCCCATCATTAGAAGTGGGTGGATGAAGGGAGGTATTCTAATGGTGGGCATACCCACCGATCAATATCTTTTTTTCGTTCAGCCCACAGGCTGCATGAAAAAAAAGTTTACAATACAAGGACCAGCAACGTACTGGTATGTTGCTGGACTTTGAGTGGTTATACCAGAATGATGCCTGCAGGTTTAGGTATCATCTTGGTATCATTCTTTTCAGCCAGCGGTCGGCTTTCATGTAAAAGCAATCCTAGCGGCTAATTAGCCTCTAGACTGCTTTTACAAGCAGTGGGAAGGAATGCCCCCCCCCCCCACCGTCTTCCATGTTTTTCTCTGGCTCTCCTGTCCCAACAGGGAACCTGAGAATGCAGCCAGTGATTCGGCCAGCTGACCATAGAGCTGATCGGAGACCAGAATGGCTCCAAATATCTCTATGGCCTAAGAATCCGGAAGCTACAAGCATTTCAAGACTTAGATTTCGCCGGATGTAAACAGCGCCATTGGGAAATTGGGAAAGCATTTTATCACACCGATCTTGGTGTGGTCAGATGCTTTGAGGGCAGAGGAGAGATCTAGGGTCTAATAGACCCCAATTTTTTCAAAAAAGAGTACCTGTCACTACCTATTGCTATCATAGGGGATATTTACATTCCCTGAGATAACAATAAAAATGATTTAAAAAAAATAAAAATGAAAGGAACAGTTTAAAAATAAGATAAAAAATCAAAAAAATAATTAAAAAAAAAAATAAAAAAAAAAAAAGCACCCCCGTCTCCCCCTGCTCTCGCGCAAAGGCGAACGCAAGCGTTGGTCTGGCGTCAAATGTAAACAGCAATTGCACCATGCATGTGAGGTATCACCGCGAAGGTTAGATCGAGGGCAGTAATTTTAGCAGTAGACCTCCTCTGTAAATCTAAAGTGGTAACCTGTAAAGGCTTTTAAAGGCTTTTAAAAATGTATTTAGTTTGTCGCCACTGCACGTTTGTGCGCAATTTTAAAACATGTCATGTTTGGTATCCATGTACTCGGCCTAAGATCATCTTTTTTATTTCATCAAACATTTGGGCAATATAGTGTGTTTTAGTGCATTAAAATTTTAAAAAGTGTGTTTTTTCCCCAAAAAATGCGTTTGAAAAATCGCTGCGCAAATACTGTGTGAAAAAAAAAAATCAAATACCCACCATTTTAATCTGTAGGGCATTTGCTTTAAAAAAATATATAATGTTTGGGGGTTCAAAGTAATTTTCTTGCAAAAAAAAATAGATTTTTCATGTAAACAAAAAGTGTCAGAAAGGGCTTTGTCTTCCAGTGGTTAGAAGAGTGGGTGATGTGTGACATAAGCTTCTAAATGTTGTGCATAAAATGCCAGGACAGTTCAAAATCCCCCCAAATGACCCAATTTTGGAAAGTAGACACCCCAAGCTATTTGCTGAGAGGCATGTCGAGTCCATGGAATATTTTATATTGTGACACAAGTTGCGGGAAAAAGACAAATTATTATTTTTTTTTTTTTTTTTTGCACAAAGTTGTCACTAAATGATATATTGCTCAAACATGCCATGGGAATATGTGAAATTACACCCCAAAATACATTCTTTTGCCTCTCCTGAGTACGGGGATACCACATGTGTGAGACTTTTTGGGAGCCTAACCGCATAGGGGACCCCGAAAACCAAGCACCGCCTTCAGGCTTTCTAAGGGCGTAAATTTTTGATTTCACTCTTCACTGCCTATCACAGTTTCGGAGGCCATGTAATGCCCAGATGGCACAAACCCCCCCCAAATGACCCCATTTTGGAAAATAGACACCCAAAGCTATTTGCTGAGAGGTATAGTGAGTATTTTGCAGACCTCACTTTTTGTCACAAACTTTTGAAAATTGAAAAAAGAAAAAAAAAATACGTTTTTCTTGTCTTTCTTCATTTTCAAAAACAAATGAGAGCTGCAAAATACTCACCATGCCTCTCAGCAAATAGCTTGGGGTATCTACTTTCCAAAATGGGTCATTTGGGGGGGTTTTGTGCCATCTTGGCATTTTATGGCCTTCAAAACTGTGATAGGTAGTGGGGAGTAAAATCAAAAATTTATGCCCTTTGAAATCCTGAAGGCGGTGCTTGGTTTTCGGGGCCCCGTACGCGGCTAGGCTCCCAAAAAGTCCCACACATGTGGTATCCCCGTACTCAGGAGAAGCAGCAGAATGTATTTTGGGGTGTAATTCCACATATGCCCATGGCATGTTTGAGCAATATATCATTTAGTGACAACTTTGTGCAAAAAAAAAAAAAAAAATTGTCACTTTCCCGCAACTTGTGTCAAAATATAAAATATTCCATGTACTCATCATGCCTCTCAGCAAATAGCTTGGGGTGTCTTCTTTCCAAAATGGGGTCATTTGGGGGGGTTTTGTGCCATCTGGGCATTTTATGGCCTTCAAAAATGTGATAAGTAGTGAGGAGTGAAATCACAACTTTACGCCCTTAGAAATCCTGAAGGCGGTGCTGGGTTTTCGGGGCCCCGTACGCGGCTAGGCTCCCAAAAAGTCCCACACATGTGGTATCCCCATACTCAGGAGAATCAGCAGAATGTATTTTGGGGTGCAATTCCACATAAGCCCATAGCCTGTGTGAGCAATATATCATTTAGTGACAACTTTGTGCAAAAAAAAAAAAAAATTGTCACTTTCCCGCAACTTGTGTCAAAAAATAAAATATTCCATGGACTCAACATGCCTCTCAGAAAATAGCTTGGGGTGTCTACTTTCCAAAATGGGGTCATTTGGGGGGGTTTGTGCCATCTGGGCATTTTATGGCCTTCAAAACTGTGATAGGTAGTGAGGAGTAAAATCAAAAATTTATGCCCTTAGAAATCCTGAAGGCGGTGCTTGGTTTTTGGGGCCCCGTACGTGGCTAGGCTCCCAAAAAGTCCCACACATGTGGTATCCCCGTACTCAGGAGAAGCAGCAGAATGTATTTTGGGGTGTAATTCCACATATGCCCATGGCATGTTTGAGCAGTATATCATTTAGTGACAACTTTGTGCAAAAAAAAAAAAAAATTGTCACTTTCCCGCAACTTGTGTCCAAATATAAAATATTCCATGGACTCAACATGCCTCTCAGCAAATAGCTTGGGGTGTCTACTTTCCAAAATGGGGTCATTTGGGGGGGTTTTGTGCCATCTTGGCATTTTATGGCCTTCAAAACTGTGATAGGTAGTGGGGAGTAAAATCAAAAATTTATGCCCTTTGAAATCCTGAAGGCGGTGCTTGGTTTTCGGGGCCCCGTACGCGGCTAGGCTCCCAAAAAGTCCCACACATGTGGTATCCCCGTACTCAGGAGAAGCAGCAGAATGTATTTTGGGGTGTAATTCCACATATGCCCATGGCATGTTTGAGCAATATATCATTTAGTGACAACTTTGTGCAAAAAAAAAAAAATTGTCACTTTCCCGCAACTTGTGTCCAAATATAAAATATTCCATGGACTTAACATGCCTCTCAGCAAATAGCTTGGGGTGTCTACTTTCCAAAATGGGGTAATTTGGGGGGGTTTGTGCCATCCTGGCATTTTATGGCCTTCAAAACTGTGATAGGTAGTGAGGAGTAAAATCAAAAATGTATGCCCTTTGAAATCCTGAAGGCGGTGCTTGGTTTTCGGGGCCCCGTACGCGGCTAGGCTCCCAAAAAGTCCCACACATTTGGTATCCCCGTACTCAGGAGAAGCAGCTGAATGTATTTTGGGGTGCAATTCCACATATGCCCATGGCCTGTGTGAGCAATATATCATTTAGTGACAACTTTTTGTAATTTTTTTTTTTTTTTTGTCATTATTCAATCACTTGGGACAAAAAAAAAAAATATTCAATGGGTTCAACATGCCTCTCAGCAATTTCCTTGGGGTGTCTACTTTCCAAAATGGGGTCATTTGTGGGGGTTTTGTACTGCCCTGCCATTTTAGCACCTCATGAAATGACATGGACAGTCATAAACTAAAAGCTGTGTAAATTCCAGAAAATGTACCCTAGTTTGTAGGCGCTATAACTTTTGCGCAAACCAATAAATATACACTTATTGACATTTTTTTTACCAAAGACATGTGGCCGAATACATTTTGGCCTAAATGTATGACTAAAATTGATTTTAATGGATTTTTTTTATAACAAAAAGTAGAAAATATCATTTTTTTTCAAAATTTTCGGTCTTTTTCCGTTTATAGCGCAAAAAATAAAAGCGGCAGAGGTGATCAAATACCATCAAAATAAAGCTCTATTTGTGGGAAGAAAAGGACGCAAATTTCGTTTGGGTACAGCATTGCATGACCGCGCAATTAGCAGTTAAAGCGACGCAGTGCCAAATTGTAAAAAGTGCTCTGGTCAGGAAGGGGGTAAATCCTTCCGGGGCTGAAGTGGTTAACGTGTTTAGCTCCAGCCAAAAAAATCTATTTTAAGCTTTTTGGAAAACCTAGAGAAGGGTTATCACCCTTGTGACATTTGTTTTGCTGTCTGTGCTCCTCTTCAGAAGATTTCACCTCACTTTTTGTCCCAATGACAAATGTTTTTTGAAAATTTGGGTTTTTTCGTGAAACAAGGATTGGTGATAAAGCATCAGTGGAAAGGAGAAAAGTTTTTCCCATATTAACTCTTACAGGAGAGAATTTCCCTTCCTAGGGGTAGATTTCATCTCACTTCCTGTTGTCTCCTTCCGTTTGCAAGTAAGAGTCGTTTGTAAGTTGGATGTTTGAAAGTAGGGGCCTGCCCTATGTACTCAGCAGAAATTTGTGCCTTAGGTGTTGTTGTGGCCATAACACTGTAAGCCCTCACAGGGCCCTGCTGTGAAATATAGATCAAGAATTGTAATTACATGCCTCTGTTGAACAGGGGCAGAAAAATTGGGCCTTTGGTGGTGGTGGTGGTGCTGGTGCCACAACACTGTAAGTCCTCACAGATCCTCTTGGTGGCAGGAGCGGATCCAGAGTCTAATCTCGGGAGGGGCACTGCCAGAAAATACCTTTTTTTGCGGGCAATTTATCGGGGAAACAGCTGGTGTTGGCGCTTCAATCATCACGGCACCATGGTTATTATGGTGTCAGGATGATTGAAGCACATTATTTCTATTCTTACATTGTAATATAAAATTAAATAGTTCAACTCACCATAATGCAGAATCAGTGGGAGCCTTGAGTGTGTCACTTTCCACGTCGCCTGCCACCAAATGCGGATTGTCACTTCCAACGTCACCTGTCACCAGATGCGGATTGTCACTTGCCACATGTTGTGAATTGTCACTTGCCACGTCTCCTGCCACACGTTGTGGATTGTCACTTGCCACGTCACCTGCCACACATTGTGAATTGTCACTTACCACGTCTCCTGCCACACGTTGTGGATTGTCACTTGCCACGTCACCTGCCACACGTTGTGGATTGTCACTTGCCACGTCACCTGCCACACGTTGTGTATTGTCACTTGCCATGTCACCTGCCACACGCTGTGGATTGTCACTTGCCATGTCACCTGCCACACATTGTGCATTGTCACTTGCCACGTCACCTGCCACTCGCTGTGGATTGTCACTTGCCATGTCACCTGCCACACATTGCGGATTGTCACTTGCCACGTTGCCTGTCACCAGATGCGGATTGTCACCTGCCGTGTCACACTTTCCTGCTAAGGTGGTCTCTTGCTATGTTCCAGAGTCAGGCAGCTGAGAGATGATGTAATCTCTCTGCTGCCCACAGCTGCCTTCACAGTGAGGGCGGAACTGCAGGGATGCAGGGCGGGCGCAGGGTGATGAGAGATGTCATCTCTCCCCTCCCGTGCCTGCCGGCTCCCTGATTGGCCAGCAGACCACTCATAGTCACATAGAGCCACCCAGCTACCCCCCCCTCACCCGCCCACTCACTGACCGAGCCGCCCACACTGTGGAGCCGCCCGCACTGTCACCTGCACTGTCAGCCGCGGCGGAGGCTGAGACACGAGTCCGACCTCCACACCGATGTGACAGTGACTCACTCACTGTGACTGACGTCACTCATTGCTAACGCCTGGGCCACCTGGCATCTAGCAACGAGTGCAGGGAAGAGGCTCCACCCACCTCCTCCTTGTATCCTTCCTTCAGTGTGAGTGACCGCCGCTGCCCGTACCACACACATAGACGCGAGTCTCTCTCTCGGCGCCGCTGATCGGCACATGTGAGAGAGAGACTCGGGCTGGCAGCGGCAGGAGACAATGACATTTCAGACAGTGCTATTATTTTTGGGGGGGGGCAATTGCCCTGTTGCCCCCCTTCCTGGATCCGCCCCTGCCAGCACCACAGAAATCTATATAGGGGGATCTTCTGAGTCGGGAGAGGCTGAACCCGAACAAGATGGATGGTGAAAATATATACATAAATAAAAAATAAATAAATAAAAGGTGTCCAGAGCAAGGATGAAAAAAGAACACTGGTGTGGGCAGACAGCCGCCCTTTATGGGCTAAGAAAGAGGTGGTCCTGGAGGGGTCAGAGAGGGTGGACCTGACCCATAGTAGGCTGACATGGGGAGGTCCAGGAAATACTAAATACACTGCAGCTAACTGAATCAACTGCCTGAAGTATATTAGAAACAGTACACCAGGAACGGACTGCAGTGAGATCTAGCTAAACTGGATACAGTGGATATATATATATACCAGTCTGACTGTATATAATATATATATTAAATACACTGCAGCTAACTGAATCACCTGTCTGCCTGAAGTAGATTAGAAACAGTACACCAGGAATGGACTGCCTGCGCAATCCAACGTCAGCAACACACTACACACGGCCGACATGCAGACGGCCTTATATAGTGTGGGGCATGGACTTAACCCCCTGAGCCATAATTGGCCAAAGGCAACATGCCTTTGGCCAATTATGGCTCTCTTTGCTGACGGCGCTGTAATTGGCCAAAGCATGTGGGTCATAGTGCATGCTTGACCAATCATCAGCCAGCAATGCACTGCGATGACACAGTGCATTATGGGTTGTGACTCGCCGCTCGAATTTGGCTCGAACGGCCCATAATGTTCGATCTTCAAGCAGGAGTTCCACTCAAACAGAAAGCTCATCCCTAGTCCTAGTCATGGGGGCAGAGAACACAGGCATATGGTGAATTGGGTCAGTGGACCAATATGACTGCAACTCATTTTTTTAAATTATGCCCATGTCGAAGGATAGGCCCAGGAAGGTCTTAAATTCAGAAATAGTAATAGGTTTCCAATCTCTGGCAAGGATCAACTGGGGATTAGCGGCGATGAATTGACCAGCATACAAATTGCTTTGGTCTACAATAGATCTATAGAGATCTTCTGTGAAAAACAGCGAATAAAAATCAAGTGACGTAAAATTCCACCTGAATTCCGGTTTGACCAGTGAATGGGGGAAGTACGGGTGCTGCAAAAGTGGTGGGCTCCCAATTCGGATTGGCAAATGCAGCAGGAAGGGCACTATGGGCTCGACAGGCCTGTCTTTGGCTTCTTGGTGGCTGCGGGACTCTATTCATGCTAGTCACCTCACCAGCTTGAACTGCACTTATGGGACTCACCACGTCACCAAGTGTAACTGCAGTGCTGGATGTACTAGGCCGCTGGTGCTTGCCAGTTCACCAGAAGGATGAGCGGCACTAGTACTGGCTCTCTGCTCCATACGAGAGCCCTGTGGTTCTCGAACCTCAACAACAGCAGACGATCAGGGTCTGGTACGCCTGACCTTGGCAGGGACCACAGCTCCGTCATCAGAGCTATCTGTCAGTGTGCCCCTGCAGTCTACGGGTTCGTATTCTGAACCTGAATCTGACAGATGAGTGACTTCCTCTTCACTATCTGTCATGCTCAGAAACGTGTAGGCCTCTTCACTACTGTACCTTCAATTTGACATTTTGGCCTCTAAATTTACTGGCACACTAGTGAGACTCACAGGAAAAAAAGCACCCGACTGTTAGCGACTGCTTCAAATGCTACCAAAAAAACTGTAAGCATTCGCAGGGATCAGGCCTGACTCTGCGAATGCTGCAGTTATGTTTTTAGTGTTTGGTAAGTGACAGTGATCGATCGATACTGCACTTGGGTGGGCTGGGCGGAGGGGCTAAACACAGGTGCTAGCAGGTATCTGGGCTGATCCCGTTAACACTGTTTTTGGGAATCCTAAACTGCTGGGGATGCTAGTATAGATCTGATCAGATATTAATCCGTTCAGACACTATACCACTAAGGGAGGTGTATGGTGCATGTGTGGGTGTTAGCGCTATTGGCACTAATCTGACGCTGCCTGGGGCGATGCAGACCCTAACTTACCCTAAAACCTAACTGATATCACCCGCCGGGTGATGGGGGGGGGTTAAACCTTTATTTAGGCAATATATACGGTGGGTGCCCTGACTCTATAAAAAAATAAGTAGCTAACCAGCGTCATCCGTGACACTAATACGGTGATCATTGGTGATGGGGGGTGATCAAGAGGGTAAACCGTTATTAGGGGGGTTAGGGGAAGTCCCTGGACCTATCTGTGCCTACCACTAAGTACCCTAACACTGATTTGTCACTAATGACACCAGTACAGTGATAAAAAAAATATGAACACTGCACTAGGTGACACAGTGACAGGGGGCACAGGGGTTAACTGGGGGGTGATCGGTGGGTTATCAGGGGGTGACAAGTGTACCTACGTGTACTGGTGTCAGTGTAGTGTTGGTGCACTTACTCTGAGATATCTTCTCTCCTCTCTCTGGAAGGAAAAGGATTCCACGAGGTGAGATGACATCACTTCCCCTGTCTGTGTTTACACTTACACAGGCAGGGGAAGGTTTCATTCGCAAGGACCAATCAGCAGGTCTAGGTCATAAATCATTGGCCTGGGCCTGGAGAATGATCGGTTTTGAAGCAAATCCGATCGTCGTGGCCACCTGGTTAAAAAACAAATGCAGTGTGATCTATACTCCTTTAGTTTAATTGGAGGACAGGTGAGACATCAAAGGTTATTTAGACCTCTGATGGCTCATGAAAGTAAACCTATTACTAAAAAATGTCCCCATGTGATGAAAAAAAGTTTCCTAAAAAATAAATAAATATATATATATATATTCTCTAAAAAGTATAAAAGAATGAGTTACACCGAGCACTTACACCAGAGTTGGGACAATAATTCCAGGCTCATTATTCAAGATTATCTCTAAACTGACCTGTAGGAGATTTTAAAGCATCACCTCTGGAAAATAAAGATAGCAAAGTTTGTTGCTGTTTTACAGATGCATGCAATTTTAAGGCTTGAGATGTTGGGTTTCTATTTACTCTGTACAACCTCATTCTTTTTACAAAAAAAAATGGTAATCTATTGCATTTTTGTGCCCTAACATTTACTTCAGTGTATTTTTTAAAGAAATTTAGCATTTTCTAAACTTTTGTGCTAATATCATATGACATAAAACATTGGAATGACCAGTATTGTTACTAGACATGTGCACACTGAAATATTTCATTTCGGAATTTCGTTTTCGTCCGAAAAATAAATTTAGTTACTCCCGAAATTCGTTAAAACTTGCATTCGTCCGAAAATCCAAATTAAGGTTGAATCTGTCATTGAAGGCTTATGGTGTCTGTCGAATGTTCAAAGAAGATTCGACGGAGCAGCTAAACTGTACGATGCCGTATAGTTTACCTGCTCCGTCGAATCTTCTTAGAACTTTCAACAGACACCATAAGCCAAAGTACGTGTGTACTTAGTTCTAGCTATTTTACTGCTCCTCCTCTTTGGTTACAATCAGCCAATAACATTCATCATCATCATTATTTTTATTTATCTTTTCTCCCCTACGTCGAATCTTTTCTCTCTATGTCGAATCTTTTCTCTCTATGTAGAATAATCTTGGGCTAATAGAGTTAAGGTTAGGCACATTCGACCACAGGTGTGATGGACACAGATTGTTATTGTCAGCATCATGTCGAATCTCCTATCTATATCGAACTGTTGTAGCAACAAAAACAAAAATAAAGCATTTGTTTATGTTGAATCTTTTGTTTTTCGGTTTCTGCACTTTTGTTATCGTTTGTTAAAACGATAACGAAAATACCTGAAATTCGGACGAAAATGCATTCGGACAAAAACGAATGCACATGTCTAATTGTTACTCTCTAGGGTGTCTGCTTTCAGAAAATATATCATGTTTTAGGGTTTTTTATATAATCTTCAGTCCATAAAATCATTGTTTAACCACAAATAGAGTTTTGTTTTGGTGGCATTTCATCACCACTGGGATTTTTATTTTTTTTCTATATTAAAAAAAAAAAACTGCATTTATTAAAAAAAAAAAAAAAAAAGATATTTTCTACTTTCTGTTATAAAATATATACAATAAAGTCAAATTTCATAAATTTAGGCCAAAATGTATTCTGTTACATGTCTTTGGTTAAAAAAAAAACCCAATAAATTGTATAATAATCGGTGAGTGTGAAAGTTATAGCGTCTACAAACTATGTTATATAAAATTTGAAAATTGACCAATCCTGGTCTACTGATGGCTTATCTAATTTCTTCAGCCCCTAAAACACCAGGACAGTAAAATTACCCCTTAAATGACCCCTTTAAAAAAGTAACCAGTCCAAGGCATTTAGTAAGAGGCATGGTGGGTTTTTTTGAAGTTGTAATTTAATAATTTTTAAGAAAATGCAAACAAAAATAAAGAAATCTACATTTTTTTTGTTTTGAACAATTTTAATGTTTTCTTTTTTTACATATAATGTAAAAGAAGTATAATATGATTGATAACATGAATACAGTACAGCGTAATCATATGACTGGTGTGGCTGTGATCAGGGATAGCGACTGATGATAGTACAGTATATATATATATATGTGACTGAGCCTGCATGTGCCACACTCCCGCAGTAAATGTACTGTGGCAGAGTGGTAAGCGGTTACAGTTTGATAGACAAAATGATTGATATTCATGTGTAATTCCAACCATAACGTTGCACAGGTTTTCAATAAAAAAAGGAACAGTTAAAACCTCTGTCAGGTTTTTACTGCAGTCTGAGGCCTTAGTGGAGAGTCTTAGATGGTACACCTTTTTTGGTGAAACCCTCCCACCTTTGTATGATCAAACTACAGAAATAGCCAAATGCATCCCTAAATAGATAAACAGTAAAGGCTACACATCACCCTGAAAACAAATTTACTATATGTAACACATCCACTACTTTCGTGTCAGTTGCAGTGACAAATTCAGTTTTTTTTGGTGTTAGTATTCCACATTTCCTGTCCTAGTGTCACATTGTCACTGGTAAAGAAAGTGAGAGGACGTCTCCTACAAACAACCACATACTGTAGTGCAGTAAACATTGACAGAAATTTTAGGTCTTCCATAGTCTATCAAAAAATAACCTGAGAAGTAGACATGTGCAATTTGCTTAGTTCGAATTAGTTTTTTGAGGAAATTCGACAAACTCGTTAATTCATAAATATTCAAATTAACAAAAACCCATTTAACAAATTTTTCCGATATTTGAAAATCTGAAAATTCGAAAATCCAAAAATTCAAAAATCCGTAAATAGGAACGAAAATTTGAAGTTTAGAAAACCCGAAAATTAGAAAATCTGAAATAACTAACAATAACTATTACTAACTATTAAATTAAAGGTATTGGAATTTCCTTTCAAATTTGGCTGTTAGTAAATGTAACAAATACAAATTTATCCGAAGTGACGAATTATCCAAAATAACGAATGCCACATCTAAACGCACGGAACGTAACTAATTAATCATAATAAATACGTTTTTATTATTTTTATTCATTATTATTAATTCATTACGTTCAATTTGTTTAGATGCGGCATTCATTATTTCGGATAATTCAAAACTTCAAAAAAATTTGTATTAGTTACGTTTACTAAAAGTCAAATTTGAAAGGGAACTCCAATAGCTATAATTTAATAGTTATTATGAGTTAGTTAGTAATTATTACGGATTTTCACATTTTTGGATTTAGAATTTTCGAATTTCCGACTTTCTGAATATTTGAATTGACGAATTTTCAAATTTTCAAATTTATTCGAAATAATGAATTTCAATCATAAAGAATGACCTGAAAAACAAAAAAGAAAAAAAAACAAATAAAATGAAAACATTTTTTGGCAGTGCACATGTCTACTGAGAAGTTTCAGCTAAAGATACATTTTCCCATGATCATTGACCATATTTAATCTGTACAACGCTTATAAATATTATGAATAGGTTTTATGATAGGGTTAAAGATGCCAAAATCCATATCATCCTCTCTCGATCTCCTTAAATCTGCAATTTGTTCTTGAAACATGCGAGCTTGCTTCTCAAGTCCTTGCTGCAGGTATAAGTTCCGTTCCTGTGTAGATATGATATGAATATATACATTATATATCTATTTAGAAAAATATATGAAAGAAGAGCAATGCAATCCTGGGACCACCAGGATATTCAGCTACAAACTGAGATCTGTCTGTCCTAAATATAAATAAGTTATGTCATATTCACGTTCAGGTACAGTCAGACATGTTGGAGATAATACATTACTCAGGGGGACTTTAGAGGTGCTGGGAACCCCCTATCAGAATAAGTGTCAGTACATAATTGAAGATAAAGTTTATTACAGAGTTAGTTAGTAAAAAAGACAAAAAAGACATTCTAGGGGTATAACCCTTTAAAAACAGGAATCTATAGTGATGAAACCATAACAAACACCCCTGGAAGTTGAGTTTCTATTCCCGCATATAGTGTCATACAGATGAGACAAATCATAAAAGTAATATTTCACTATAGATCTAACGTAAGTTACAGCAGGGAATAACCCTTTCACCTGTATTTGCTTTTTCAAGGGCTCAGGGGAAATGTGTGGTTTGGAACAAAATTAATATCAGAACAGGGCATTTAGCGATGTCAGGAGAGATGCATGTACCCCCCACTCCGACCTGGTCAGAAATGCTGAGAAGTGTGCAGTTTTGACACTGGGCTTAATAACTTCATAGCGGCCTACCCTACCTCCAACTAAACAATGTTGGACACAACTTTAAAAGATATGCTGCTATTCCTGCAAAGCTCCATTCACTCTGACATTCTCCATATGGTGCACAGTTTCAAAACTAAAATCAATGATCTAAGAGAGAGGGTCACACATATAGAATCCAAAATGGGCAAATTCGCTACTTCATTTAACGATTTAGTTGATGCACACAGTGAGAAAATGGAGGAGATGGATAAAAGCTAAATTGGCAGATCTGGAAGATAGTTCCAGACAGAACAATATGTAAATAAGGTGTATCCCAGAAGCAACTCATGGCTGCATTTCCACCAGATGCACCTCAAGCGGACTTAATAATTATTTTTTTTCCTGACCTCTCCCAATATACAATGGTCAGGAGGAAAAGCCTCTCCATCATTACTAAGCCCTTATTTAACCATCAGATAACATACAAATGGGGTCTCCCGGTTAAATTAGTGGTCACCAAAAATAACATACAACATCGTTAGTTGGAAGAAGGTCTCTTATTACTGCGGCAGTGGAATATACTGGACCTTCCAGAACAATCCACACTTTGCATTCAAAATCGCCATCAGAAACAGCTTGACTGTGAGGATGTGGACCCTTCAAATTAAATGTGTACATAGTCACTATGCCTGGCCTTATGCCTACCTACTTTTGCCCTGGCCCACCCGCTCAAGTATAATTCTCCTGCTATACTACCCCAATTTATAAGTTACAGTTAACTATAGCTCTTACAGGTGTTACTTCATCTCAGTTACATGTCTTTATGTCTTTTTCTTATTTTCTTTCTCCTTTACTTCTCTTTTATTTGTAATAGTATAAAAAAACTCTTGCAACAGTTGCTTTACTTCACTTCTTCAGTTTCATATGTGTTACATTTCATACATTTTAGCAAAAATGTTGCTGCATTACCGAAGAACAGACTGAAACTTACCTGCTTCCCTTGTTCAGCATACCCTAACAACCATTGTCTCCTGCAACCACCAAGTCCTTCATTGGTTCCTTTTCTGTAATAAATAGGGATGAGCCGAACACCCCCCTGTTCGGTTCGCACCAGAACATGCGAACAGGAAAAAAGTTCATTCGAACACGCGAACACCGTTAAAGTCTATGGGACACGAACATGAATAATCAAAAGTGCTAATTTTAAAGGCTAATATGCAAGTTATTGTCATAAAAAGTGTTTGGGGACCTGGGTCCTGCCCCAGGGGACATGGATCAATGCAAAAAAAAGTTTTAAAAACGGCCGTTTTTTCAGGAGTAGTGATTTTAATAATGCTTAAAGTCAAACAATAAAAGTGTAATATCCCTTTAAATTTCATACCTGGGGGGTGTCTATAGTATGCCTGTAAAGGGGCGCATGTTTCCTGTGTTTAGAACAGTCTGACAGCAAAATGACATTTTGAAGGAAAAAACTCATTTAAAACTACCCGCGGCTATTGCATTGCCGACAATACACATAGAAGTTCATTGATAAAAACGGCATGGGAATTCCCCAAAGAGGAACCAAAATTAAAAAAAAAAAAAAAGACGTGGGAGTCCCCCTAAATTCCATACCAGGCCCTTCAGGTCTGGTATGGATTTTGAGGGGAACCCCGCGCCAAAAAAAAATAAAAATAAACGTGGGGTCCCCCCAAAAATCCATACCAGACCCTTATTCGAGCACGCAACCTGGCAGGCCGCAGGAAAAGAGGGGGGGACGAGAGTGCGCCCCCCTCCTGAACCGTACCAGGCCACATGCCCTCCACATTGGGAAGTAGCCCCCCAAAACACCTTGTCCCCATGTTGATGAGGAAAAGGGCCTCATCCCCACAACCCTGGCCGGTCGTTGTGGGGGTCTGCGGGCGGGGGGGCTTATCGGAATCTGGAAGCCCCCTTTAACACCCCCAGATGCCGGCCCCCCCCTGTGTAAAATGGTAAGGGGGTACTTACCCCTACCATTTCACTAAAAAACTGTCAAAAATGTTAAAAATGACAAAAGACAGTTTTTGACAATTCCTTTATTTAAATGCTTCTTCTATCTTCCTTCATCTTCTGGTTCTTCTGGTTCTTCCTCCGGCGTTCTCGTCCAGCATCTCCTCCGCGGCGTCTTCTATCTTCTTCTCCTCGGGCCGCTCCGCACCCATGGCATGGGGGGGAGGCTCCCACTCTGCTCTTCTCTTCTTCTTTTCTTCATTTTCTTCTCCGGGCTGCTCCGCATCCATGCTGGCATGGAGGGAGGCTCCCGCTGTGTGACAGCGCTCCTCGTCTGACAGTTCTTAAATAACGGGGGGCGGGGCCCCCGGTGACCCCACCCCCCTCTGACGCACGGTGACTTGACGGGACTTCCCTGTGACGTCACGGGGAATGCCACAGGGAAGTCCCGTCATGTCCCGTGCGTCAGAGGGGGCGGGGTCACCGGGTGGCCCCGCCCCCCGTTATTTAAGAACCGTAAGAAGAGGAGATGCGTCACACAGCGGGAGCCTCCCTCCATGCCAGCATGGATCCGGAGCGGCCCGGAGAAGAAAATGAAGAAGAGAAGATGAAGAAGAGAAGAAAAGAAGAAGAGAAGAGCGGGAGCCTCCCCCCCATGCCATGGGTGCGGAGCGGCCCGAGGAGAAGAAGATAGAAGACGCCGCGGAGGAGATGCTGGACGAGAACGCCGGAGGAAGAACCAGAAGAACCAGAAGATGAAGGAAGATAGAAGAAAGAAGAAGCATTTAAATAAAGGAATTGTCAAAAACTGTCTCGTCATTTTTAACATTTTTGACAGTTTTTTAGTGAAATGGTAGGGGTAAGTACCCCTTACCATTTCACACAGGGGGGGGAGGCGGGATCTGGGAGTCCCCTTGTTAAAGGGGGCTTCCAGATTCCGATAAGCCCCCCGTCCACAGACCCCCACAACCACCGGCCAGGGTTGTGGGGATGAGGCCCTTGTCCTCATCAACATGGGGACAAGGTGTTTTGGGGGGTTACCCCAAAGCACCCTCCCAATGTTGAGGGCATGTGGCCTGGTACGGTTCAGGAGGGGGGGCGCACTCTCGTCCCCCCCTCTTTTCCTGCGGCCTGCCAGGTTGCGTGCTCGGATAAGGGTCTGGTATGGATTTTTGGGGGGACCCCACGCCTTTTTTTTTTTGGCCGGGGTTCCCCTTAATATCCATATCAGACCTGAAGGGCCTGGTATGGAATTTAGGGGGACTCCCACGTAATTTTTTTTTTAAAATTTTGGTTCGGGGTTCCCCTTTGGGGAATTCCCATGCCGTTTTTATCAATGAACTTCTATGTGTATTGTCGGCAATGCAATAGCCGCGGGTAGTTTTAAATGAGTTTTTTCCTTCAAAATGTCATTTTGCTGTCAGACTGTTCTAAACACGGGAAACATGCGCCCCTTTACAGGCATACTATAGACACCCCCCAGGTACGAAATTTAAAGGGATATTACACTTTTATTGTTTGACTTTAAGCATTATTAAAATCACTGCTCCTGAAAAAACGGCCGTTTTTAAAACTTTTTTTTGCATTGATCCATGTCCCCTGGGGCAGGACCCAGGTCCCCAAACACTTTTTATGACAATAACTTGCATATTAGCCTTTAAAATTAGCACTTTTGATTTCTCCCATAGACTTTTAAAGGGTGTTCCGCAGCATTCGAATTTGCCGCGAACACCCCAAATTGTTCGCTGTTCGGCGAACTGGCGAACAGCCAATGTTCGAGTCGAACATGAGTTCGACTCGAACTCGAAGCTCATCCCTAGTAGTAAACCCATCACTAGGGATGAGCTTAATGTTCAGGTCGAACATGAGTTCGACTCAAAAATCGGGTGTTCGCCCGTTCATCGAAAAACAAACATTATGGGGCGCTTGCGGCAAATTCGAGCACCGCATAATGCCCCACAATGCACTGCGAGATCGCAGTGCATTGCTGTATGATGATTGGCCAAAGCATGCACCATGACTGCATGCTTTGGTCAATCCCAGCGCCCTCAGCTAAGAGAGCCATATTTGGCCAAAGGCCAAAAGTAAATAGAGTAAGCGTAGTCAAAGCATAGCCAGAGTGCAGTAACCAGATTGGGTAATCAGCCAAGCCAGAGCTCAGTAACCAGATCGGGTAATCAGCCAGGCCAGAAGTCAGGGATCCAAGTAGAGGAACAGCAAGCAGGATAAGGAGCCAGAAGGGAAGTCAGCAAAGCCAGTCTAAAACAGAAACGCAGGAGATGGTTAAATGTGATGTGACCAAGGCGAAGGCAGAGATGAAGTGAGCTGGACAGTTTTAAGTAGGCAGGTCAGACGAGCAGGATCAGGAACAGCTGGGTAACTGTGGAGAGAAATGAGAGCTGGCAATTAGCCGACAGCTGAGCAGCCAACTCAGAGAAGGAAGGGCTGAGCCAGACAGGCAGGCAGGTTATTCAGTTAGCTGCAGTGTATTTACACCCATAGTGCAGTTGCTACTACTTTTCTGGTGGTGTACACAGTACACAATTCAGTGCACCTACAGTTGTTATTGCACTTCTGTTGGTGTACACAGTACTGTGCACCCACAGTGCAGTTGCTACAACTTTTCTGGCGGTGTACACAGTACACAATACAGTGCACCCATAGTTGCTATTAGACGTCTGGTGGTGTACACAATACCGTGCACCCCTAGTGCAGTTGCTACTACTTTTCTGGTGGTGTACACAGTATGCAATACAGTGCACCCATAGTTATTACACTTCTGTTGGTATATGCAATACCGCGCACCCATAGTGCAGTTGCTACAACTTTTTTGGCGGTGTACACAATACAGTGCACCCATAGTTGCTATTAGACTTCTGGTGGTGTACACAGTACCGTTCACCCATAGTGCAGTTGCTACTACTTTTCTGGTGGTGTACATAGTACACAATACAGTGCACCCATTGTTGCTATTAGACTTCTGGTGGTGTACACAGTACCTTGCACCGATAGTGCAGTTGCTACTACTTTTCTAGTGGTGTACACAGTACACAATATAGTGTAGTGTGGTTTTGCTAAACAAAATTTACAGCCTGTCCGTAAGGCCACCAAAGAGAGGCAGACGCTCACAGGCCACTAAAAATGGGCGAGCAGGCTCTGTGTCTACAGTCAACAGTGCTGGTTGTGGACATGGTGCATCCTCAGCACATGGCCATGGGACACGCTTGTCCTTTTTTTCTGCAGCTGGTCGTGTTATTGAGCCACAACATGCAGAAGAGTTGGTGGAATGGTTAACAAAGCCATCATCATCCTCCTTATCCTCCGTCACCCAGGCTCAGAGTAGTTTGCCTGCCAATGCAGCTGCCAAAGTGGCCTATTCCATTGGCTTCATGTCAACAGTCACTCCTTCCCTAGCCCCACCATCATGCACGGAGGAGTCCCCCGAACTATTCAACCACAGTGTCGGGTACATGCTGCAGGAGGATGTGCAGTGATTTGAAGGCTCCGATCATGGTACCCAGGTTGAGGAAGGGAGTAACGTGAGCCTAGAAAGAGGGGGTGCCAAGAAGGACAAGAAACTGGCAGTCATGTTCCCCCAGCTGCAGCATACTGCCAAGTTTGCTCCAGTGACGAGGAGGGAGGGGATGATGAGGTCACATCTCCAACAAGGCAGGATGCCCTCAAGGGGGCAGCTTAAGGGCAGCCATCCTGTTGCATCACACCGCAGAGCTAAGCAGGTGCAGGTCGCTGCTGACTCCCTGCATATTTTGAAAAGTTCTTTGGTGTGGGCCTTTTTTGAGACGTGTGCAGCAGATTGCACCGTTGCTGTTTGCAACCTATGACTGAAGCGTATCAAGCATGGCCAAAACAGCAGCCGCTTGGGCACCACATGCTTGACCAGACATATGATGACCTCCCATGCAGTCTGTTGGCAACAGCACCTAAAAGACCCACATCAAAGAACAAGGCGGACCTCTCCTTGCTCCTCATCAGCTGGAATCTCCAACCCCACTATACCTCTAGTCCACTCAGAAACCTGCACTAGGAGGAATGAAGGTATAGAAATAGGTGTACTTGCGGCCAATCTGCTAGCGGTACACCAACATCCGATTTTAGTAGGCAAATTCCCCTACCCCAGTTGCTAAACTATCGAAAGAAATTCGGTCCCAGCCATCCACATGCTCAGTGTCTGAATGCTAGCTTGGCCAAATTGCTATCACTGCTCGTAGACTCTGCCCCCTTTCGTGGTTTTGTGGAATGTGCGGTACCTCAGTGGCAGGTTCCCAAATGCCATTTCTTTTCACGGAAGGCCATTCCGACTCTACCGGCATGTGAAAGGCAGTGTTTTGGCCTTGTTGGACAGGGCAGTCAGCAGTAAGGTGCATAATATCACTGACTCATGGTCCAGCACGCATGGACAGGGACGTTACCTTTCTTTCAGGGGGCTCTGGGTAACTCTGCTGGCAGCTGGGAAGGTTGCAGGACAGGGTTCAGAATTGTTGGAGCTTGTTCTGCCACCACGCCTCCAAAATGCTAGTGGTGATTCTGCCACAGCTCTCTCCTCCACCCCCTCTTCTTCTTCCTCTATGGCCTCTTCCTCTGCAGATGGCACCAACCTCCTCTCCGTCCTCCGACAGGGACACTTGACCCATGTTCCCTGTTTGGCTCACGACCTGAATTTGGTGGTGCAGCGGTTCTTGAGCAGGTACCCGGGCTTACAGGATCTCCTGAGGCAGGCCAGGAAAGTCTGTGGTCATTTCCGCCGGTCATATAATGCCAGTGCTCGGCTGCCTGACATTCAAAGGGAATGCAACCTGCCCAAGAACCGCCTCATTTGTGACATGCCCACCAGGTGGAACTCAACATTGCCAATGCTGCAGCAGCTGCACATGCAGCAGAGGGCCATCAATGAGTACCTGTGTGAGTATGGCACCAGGACAGGGTCAGGGGAGCTTGGCTTTTTTTCGCCACACCAGTGGCTACTGATCAAGGATGCATGCACTGTCCTGTCACCATTTGAGGAGGCCACAAGTATAGTGAGCAGTGACAGGGTATGCATCAGTGATACTGTCCCTCTTGTCTTCCTGTTGGAGCACACGCTTTGTGGAATAATGGACAGGGCACTTGAGGCAGAACAGCGGGAGGAAGAGGAGGACTTCCTTACCTCTCAAGGCCCCCTTTATCCAGATAGTATTCCTACGGGCCCGCCGATCACACAGGATGAAGAGGAGGAGGAGGATTGTGTCAGCATAGATGTGGAGGATAACACTTAGCATCAGCAGCAGTCTTCAAGGGATCGTTTTCAGTCCCCAGAAACTCATGGAGTTGTACGTGGCTGGGAGGAGGTGGTTGTAGATCATGTGATCTTTAGTGACCCAGAGGACTCAGGTTCGAATGCTTCTGCAAACATACGCTGCATGGCCTCCCTGATCCTGCAAAGCCTGTGAAAGAACCCTAGGATTCATGGTATCAAGGAGAGGGATCATTACTGGCTGGCAACCCTTCTTGATTCACGTTACAAGGGTAAGGTTTCAGAACTTATCCAGCCTTCGCAGAGGGAGCAGAGGATGAAACATCTTTGGGAGGCCTTGCAGAAAGGTTTGTGCAATACGTTTCCAGAGCCTGGAAGGTTACAATTTCCTGGTGATGGACAATGTATTGCTGAGGCTTCGTTCAGTCACAAAAGAAGTGGAGAAGGTGGCCGGCTGAAGGATGCCTTCAGACAATTCTTCAGTCCTCAGTGCCAAGTAGGGATGAGTTTCGTGTTCGAGTCGAACCCATGTTCGACTCGAACATTCGTGTGGCGCGTCACGGCCCATAATTCACTGCGGCATCGCAGTGTATTGCTTGCTGATGATTGGCCAAGCATGCACTATGACCCGCATGCTTGGCCAATCACAGCGCCGCCTGAACAAAGAGTCGTAATTGGCCAAAGCCAAGGAGGCTTTGGCCAATTATGGCTCAGGGGATTTAGTACACGCCCCACACTATATAAGGCCGCCTGCATGGCGGCCCTGTGCAGTGTGTTCCGGTGTGCTGAGAGAGAGAGAGAGAGAGAGAGACACAGTGTCATTTCATTTGAGTTAGCTAGATTAGGCAGGACAGTCAGTTAGCTGCACTTAAAGTGTATTGTGTATATATATGCATCCCAGGTGTTGCATATATATATATATATACACACACACACACACTGTATTCAGTTTAGCTAGATCCGTTCCTGTTATCTTCCTACTGACAGGCAGGCTTGTCTTGTTACAGTATTTACAGCTACCTGAAGAAAATTACTGGTGTTCTTTTGATCCTATTAGTACCACAGTCAGGCAGCTAGACTATTTACATTTAGTGCAGTGCGTCCTGCTCACAGTGTTCAGCTAGATCCGTTCCTGTTATCTTCTTACTGACAGGCAGGCTTGTCTTGTTACAGTATTTACAGCTACCTGAAGAAAATTACTGGTGTTCTTTTGATCCTATTAGTACCACAGTCAGGCAGCTAGACTATTTACAGTTAGTGCAGTGCGTCCTGCTCACAGTTCTGCTAAACCTACAAGTTAGTGGGGTGCGTCCTGCTCACAGTGTTCAGCTAAACCTACAAGTTAGTGGGGTCCGTCCACCTCACAGTGTTCAGCTAAACCTACAAGCTAGTGGGGTGCGTCCTGCTCACAGTGTTCAGCTAGATCTGTTCCGGTTATCTTCTTACTGACAGGCAGGCTTGTCTTGTTACAGTATTTACAGCTACCCGAAGAAAATTACTGGTGTTCTTTTGATCCTATTAGTACCACAGTCAGGCAGCTAGACTATTTACAGTTAGTGCAGTGCGTCCTGCTCACAGTTCTGCTAAACCTACAAGTTAGTGGGGTGCGTCCTGCTCACAGTGTTCAGCTAAACCTACAAGTTAGTGGGGTGCGTCCACCTCACAGTGTTCAGCTAAAGCTACCTGTAGAAGGTTGGTGGTGTTCTCATACTACAGGCAGGCAGTTGATTTTGCTAGCTGCAGTATCAGTACATATATATATGTCCCAGCTTAGTGCAGCTACAGGCCATTAGTATGTCTGGAAGGCAGAGAAGGAGAGGCAGACAGTCACAAGCCAATAAGAGGGCAAGCAGGCTCTGTGTCTAGTGCTGGTCGTGGAGACGGTGCATCCTCATCAGCACGTGGCCATGGGACACGCTTGGCCTTTTTTTCGGCAGCTGGCCGTGTTGAGCCGCAACATGCGGAAGACTTGGTCGAGTGGATGACCAAGCCGTCCTCATCCTCTCTCACCCATGCCCAGGGTACTTTGTCTGGCAAAGCAGCGGCCTCTTCCCTCGGCTCAATGTCATCAGTGACTCCTTCCTTAGCCCCACCATGTCCTCCTGAGGAGTCCCTCAAACTGTTTGACCACAGTGTTGGGTACATGCTCCAGGAGGATGCCCAGCGTTTGGAAGGCTCTGATGATGATACTGAGCTCGATGAAGGCAGTAACATGAGCACGGACAGAGGGGGTGCCCAAGAAGGACAGCAATCTGGTAGTCATGCTCCCCCTGCTGCAGAATACTGCCAGGTTTGCTCCAGTGATGAGGAGGGAGGGGATGATGAGGTCACTGACTCAACGTGGGTGCCTGATAGGAGAGAGGAGGAGGAGGAGGAGGCGGCACATCACCAACGAGGCAGGATGCCCTCCAGGGGCCAGCCTAAGGGCAGCACATTGACTGCATCACACCCCAAAGCTCCACATGTGCAGGGCGCTGCAGTCTCTGCGCATTATTCAAAAAGTTCTTTGGTGTGGGCTTTTTTGAGACGAGTGCATCAGATCGCACCGCTGCTATTTGCAACATATGTCTCAAGCGTATCTCGCGTGGCCAAAACATCTCCCGCTTGGGTACCACATGCTTGACCAGACATATGTTGACCTGCCATGCAGTTCGTTTGCAAGCGTATCTAAAAGACCCACACCAAAGAACAAAGATGACCTCTCCTTGCTCCTCATCAGCTGAGATTTCCAACCCCACTAGACCTTCAGTCCTCTCTGAGACCTGCACTGAGAGGAATGAAGGTGTAGAATTAGGTGTGTCACAGCCAAGTACTTGTGGGCAATCTGCTTTTGGTACACCGACGTCAGATTGTACCAGGCAAATTTCCCTGCCCCAGCTGCTGCACCGCCGAAAGAAGTTTGCTCCCAGCCATCCACATGCCCAGCCGTTGAATGCTAGCTTGGCAAAATTGCTAGCACTTCAACTGCTGCCTTTTCAGTTGGTAGACTCTGCCCCCTTCCGTGAGTTTGTGGAATGTGCAGTTCCTCAGTGGCAGGTACCCAAACGCGACTTTTTCTCACGGAAGGCGATTTCGGCTCTCTACCGGCATGTGGAAGGCAATGTCCATGCCTCGCAGGACAGGGCGGTCAGCGGTAAGGTGCATATTACCGCTGACTCATGGTCCAGCAGGCATGGACAGGGACGTTACCTAAGTTTCACGGCGCACTGGGTGACTCTGCTGGCAGCTGGGAAGGATGCAGGACAAGGTGCAGTAGTGTTGGAGGTTGTTCCGCCACCACGCCTCCAAAATGCTAATGATTGTGACACACCTCTCTCCTCCACCCCCTCCTCTTCTTCTTTCATGGCCTCTTCCTGTGCTTTGTCCTCGGAACCAGCAGTGCTCCGTAGTCGTTCAAGGGGCTACGCAAGTACGCAGGCCAAAAGATGCCATGCGGTGCTTGAGCTGGTGTGCTTGGGGGACAGGAGCCACACTGGGGCAGAGGTTCTGTCAGCTCTGCAGGGGCAGGTTCAGAGGTGGTTGACGCCACGTCAACTTAAGGCAGGAATGGTGGTTTGCGACAATGGCACCAACCTCCTCTCTGCCCTCCGACAGGGACAAATGACCCATGTGCCCTGTTTGGCTCACGTCCTTAACTTGGTGGTGCAGCGGTTCTTGGGCAGGTACCCGGGCTTACAGGATGTCCTGAGGCAGGCCAGGAAAGTCTGTGTGCATTTCCGCCAGTCATATAATGCCAGTGCTCGGCTGACGGACCTCCAAAAAGGAGTTTAACCTGCCCAAGAACCGCCGAATCTGTGACATGCCCACCAGGTGGAACTCAACGTTGGCCATGCTGCAGCGGCTGCACACGCAGCAGAGGGCCATCAATGAGTACCTGTGTGACTATGGCACCAGGACAGGGTCAGGGGAGCTTGTTTTTTTTCCCCATGCCAGTGGTCCTGTCCTGTCACCATTTGAGGAGGCCACGAGGATGGTGAGCAGTGACAGTGCATGCATCAGTGACACTGTCCCCCTTGTCCACCTGTTGGAGCACACTCTGTGTGGAATAATGGACAGGGCACTTGAGGCAGAACAGAGGCAGGAAGAGGAGGACTTCCTTAGCTCTCAAGGCCCCCTTTATCCAGACACTGTTCCTGCGTGACCGCCAATCACACAGGAAGAGGACGAGGAGGAGGAGGAGGAGGAGGAAGATTGTGTCAGTATGGAGGTGGAGCCTGGCACTCAGCATCAGCAGCAGTCTTTAAGGGATCAGTCCCAAGAAACACATGGACTTGTACGTGGCTGGGAGGAGGTGGCTGCGGACCATGTCGTCCTTAGTGACCCAGAGGACTCTGGACCGAATGCCTCAGCAAACCTACGCTGCATGGCCTCCTTGATCCTGCAAAGCCTGCGTAAGGATCCTCGTATTCGTGGTATCAAGGAGAAGGACCAATACTGGCTGGCAACCCTCCTTGATCCACGTTACAAGGGCAAGGTTGCGGACCTTATCTTGCCATCGCAGAGGGAGCAGAGGATGAAACATCTTCGGGAGGCCTTGCAGAAAGGTCTGTGCAACGCGTTCCCAGAGATTGGGAGGTTACAAACTCCTGTTTTCTGGAGAACGTGTTGCTGAGGAGCGGTGGAGAAGGTGGCCGTCTGACCGATGCGTTCAGACAATTTTTTGGTCCGCAGCCCCAAGGTATGATCGGTTCCAGCAACCATCGCCAGCGTCTGTTTTACATGGTGCAGGAATACCTAGGGGCAAGATCAGACTTGGACACCTTTCCCACCGAAAATCCTCTGGGTTACTGGGTCTTGAGGATGGATCACTGGCCAGAGCTTGCACAGTATGCAATTGAGCTACTGGCCTGTCCTGCATCCGGAGTTCTTTCAGAACGCACATTCAGTGCTGCTGGAGGCGTGGTAACCGATCACAGGGTGCGTCTGTCCACCGACTCGGTCGATCGACTGACCTTCATAAAAATGAATCAGTCTTGGATCACCACCAGCTACCAAGCACCTGATGCTGATGTAACCGAATAATTTTTTTTGAAATCTCAGATCCCTTCAAAGACTGCCTATGCTGATGCTGAGTGACTATCCCTGAGTAATTATCCTCTTCCTCCTCAATCATCACGCTGATAGCTTGTAAGAACATTTTTGGTTCTGGGCGCCACCACCAGTGCCTAAGGCACAATTTTTCAGCCCCTGTTTAACAGGGGCGTGTAATTACAATTTTTGATGCAATACTTTGTAGCAGGGCTCGTTCCTGCGTTCCAACTAGAGTGTCTGTGAGGGGTTGCAGTGTTGTGGCACCAGCACCAGTGCCTAAGGCCTAATTTTTCAGCTCCTGTTTAACAGGGGCATGTAATTACAATTCTTGATCTAATATTTCACAGCAGGGCCCTGTGAGGGCTTACAGTGTTGTGGCCACAACAACACCTAAGGCCCAAATTTCTGCTGAGTATATACGGCAGGACCCTACTTTCAAACATCTAACTTACAAACGACTCCTACTTGCAAACGGAAGGAGACAACAGGAAGTGAGATGAAATCTACCCCTAGGAAGGGAAATTCTCTCCTGTAAGAGTTAATATGGGAAAAACATTTCTCCTTTCCACTGATGCTTTCCAATCCTTGTTCCACAAAAAAAACCAAATTTTCAAAAAACATTTTTCATTGGGACAAAAAGTGAGGTGAAATCTTCTGAAGAGGAGGAAAGACAGCAAAACAAATGTCACAGGGGTGATAACCCTTCCCTATGTTTTCCAAAAAGCTTAAAAAAGATTTTTTGGCTGGAGCTAAACACGTTAAAAAATGTACCTGTTCAAAATTACAAACAGATTCTACTTAACAACAAACCTACAGTCCCTGTCTTGTTTGCACCGCCTGTATACTGCTGTTCAGAGTATATAGGGCCTGGTGGCCCCACACCTTTCATTATTTTAATTTGGGTGCGGGGTTCCCCTTAATATCCATACAAGACCCAAAGGGCCTGGTAATGGACTGGGGGGTACCCATGGCGTTTGTCTCACTGATTTTCATCCATATTTTGCCAGGACCCGACATTACATTAAACCCGCAAGCAGTTTTAAATGAGATTTTTTCCTTTAAAAATGACATTTGGTGCAGGGACTGTTCTAAACACGGGAAACACGCGTCACTTTACAGGCATACTATAGATACCCCCCAGGTACGATATTTAAAGGAATATTTCACTTTTTTTTTTCTTTACTTTAAGCATCATTAAAATCACTGCTCCTGAAAAAACGGCCGTTTTTAAAAGTTTTTTTTGTATTGATACATGTCCCCTGGGGTAGGACCCGGGTCCCCAAACCCTTTTTAGGACAATACCATGCAAATTAGCCTTTAAAATGAGAACTTTTGATTTTGAACGTTCGAGTCCCATAGACGTCAATGGGGTTCTAACGTTCGTGCGAACTTTCGGTCCGTTCGCAGGTTCTGGTGCGAACCGAACCGGGGGGTGTTCGGCTCATCCCTAGTGCCAAGGTCTAATCGGTTCCAGCAACCATCACCAGCGTCTGAATTACATGATGCAGGAATATCTAGGGGCAAGATCAGACTTGGAAACCTTTCCAACAGAACCTCCACTGGGTTACTGGGTCTTGAGAATTGACCACTGGCCAGAGCTTGCTCAATATGCAATTGAGCTACTGGCCTGTCCTGCATCCATTGTTCTTTCTGAATGCACATTCAGTGCTGCTGGAGGCTTTGTAACCGATCACAGACTGCGACTGTCCACAGACTCAGTTGATCGGCTTACATTCATAAAAATGAATCAGTCTTGGATCACCTGCTACCAAGCATCTGATGCTGATGTAACTGATTTTTCTATGGATGTGGGATCCCTTGAAGGCTGCCTATGCTGAGTGACTATCCTATTATGCTGAGTGACTATCCTATTCCTCCTCAATCTCCATGATGATAGCTTCTAAGAATATTTTTTGGTTCAGGGCACCACCACCACTGCCTAAGGCCCAATTTTTCTGCCCCTGTTTAACAGGGGCATGTAATTACAATTTTTGATCAAATATTTCACAGCAGGGCTCGTTCCTGCGCTCAACAAGAGTATATGTGAGGCTTTACAGTGTTGTGCCACCACCACCACCTAAAGCCCAATTTTTCTGCCCCTGTTTAACAGGGGCATGTAATTACAATTTTTTCTCTAATATTTCACAGCAGGGCTCGTTCCTGCGCTCAACAAGAGAATGTGGGAGGGGTTACAGTGTTGTGGCACCACCACCACTGCCTAAGGCCCAATTTTTTGTGCCCCTGTTTAAAAAGGGGCGCGTAATTACAATTTTCTTTTTTAATTTAAATAATCTTTATTCAATTTTCCAAAATATATAAAATGAGTTTTCTTACAACAATTCTTGAATACACCTTATACAAAACATTTATATATATATTTATATTTACAGAAAACATTACTATCCAATTTTCCCTTTTTTTTATCCCTACCCACCCACCTCTATATCCCAAATTACCCTCCCCCCTATCTTGATCCCTATTACTACCACACCTTCCTATTACTTAATACCGTACATCCATTACCTTATCTCTTCCTACATACATTTTACATGGGATAACCCACTTCCTCTAACCAAGGCATCCAGATTTTTTTAAATTCCTTTAAATTTCCTCTCCTTGCATATACTACCTTTTCTTTCCATATCGTTTCCGTTACTGTTTTAAACCAGTCGTCTTTAGAGGGGGGTTTCTCTGCCTGCCATCTCTGCGCTATTAATTTCTTTGCCTGGAACAGGCACCTTAGCACTACTTTAGTTTTAATGTTCCCCAACCTCTCCCCCACTCCCATGATACACAGTTTTGGGTCCATTTTGAGTGACAACTTGAAGATCTAATTTATGGTATCTAATATTTCCGTCCAATAACGGTATAATTTTGGACATTTCCAAATCATGTGCATCAGGTCCCCGGTATTTTGGCACCTAGGGCATTTAGCATCCCCCCTCCGCCCCCATTCAAACAGTTTTTTTAGGAGTATAGTATGTTCTATGTAAGAGCATTAAATATGACATCTTCTGGGCAGGCGAAACCGAAACTTGGTTCCCCCCCGCCAATATCTTTTTACATTGCTCGTTCGAAATTCTACCCAGGTCTCTTTCCCACTTACTTCTGCAATTAAAGGTTTTCTGAACCCATGATACTGTTTCTGCATATCTGTGGGTAGAATTCCGCTATGGATCCGTTAGATCCTCCGGAACTACTTATTCTTTCAAATATGGGGGAGGTGATCCACACCGGACCTTGTTCCCCAAACTGAGCTTTTAAAGCATGTTTGATTTGTAAATAGCTATAGTATGAATTGTTTGGTATATCAAAATCCTCTTTTAGTGAAATAAACGTTTTTAGGGAGCTGCCATTATATAGTTGATCCAGGCTAACTATACCCTTTATTTCCCATATCTTTATTTTCCCCATTGATCTTAACTCTTGTAGGTTCTTATTGTCCCAGAGCGGGGCACCTTTAACCATACCCCCCATTCCCCTCAGATCCTTTATAGTTTTCCACACTTTTATTATTAGCTTAACCGTAGGGGGTCTATAGGCAAAAGAGTTCGCCTCCAGGACCTCCACTAGTGTCTTATGCGGTGCATCTACAGTCATCAGTCCCCCATTTTTATTTCCTTCTGGGTCAGTATCTAATACCAGATGTTGTAATTGGGCTGCTAAGAAATAACTCTGCCGATGCGGTACTGCCAGACCCCCCTCTCGAGTTGGCAGTTGTAAGGTTTGAAGGCCTATCCTAGGCTGTCTTCCTTTCCATATAAGAGCTCTTAGTAGTATATCTATTTTTTTAAACCATTTCCTTTGAATCCAAATTGGTGAATTATGCAACAGATACAATAACTGAGGTAACCACAGCATTTTGATCAAGTTGCATCTACCAACTACTGATAAAGGGAGTCCCTTCCATATATCACTCTTATTCTTAAATTTAGATAGTAGAGGGACTAAATTGTTATTTATATAATTATTTGGGTCTTTGGTTATATATATGCCTAAGTATTTTGTTTTTACTATTTCTACTTGGATATTTTCTAAACAGGAGCTCTTCCTAATGGGATCTATTGGTAACAATGCTGATTTCTCCCAATTTATGGTAAGACCTGAGAGTGCTCCAAACCTCGAGAAGATGTCCATCACCTGTCTAAGTGATCTCTCTGTATCCCCTAAAAAAATGAGGACATCCGCATATAACGCAATCCGTTCTTCTCTGTCCCTTCTCCGGAACCCTTCCATAGTCCTATCCTGCCCTACTGCAATGTCTACTGGTTCCATTGCCAGAGCAAAGATCAGAGGTGACAAGGGACACCCCTGCCTAGAGCCCCTTTCAAGTCGGAATCCATCCGAAAGAACATTATTAACTCTGATCTTTGCCCTGGGGTTGTTATAGAGAATTTTAACCCAACTAATATAGGAAGGCCCGAATCCAAACTCCTTCAGTACGTGCCATATATACCCCCATTCAAGACTGTCAAACGCTTTTACCACATCTAGCATCATCACAGCCCTTGAGCCTGTATTTTCAGTTGGTATCTGCAGATTCAGAAATAACCTTCTGATATTCCTGCTGGTTGATCTTTGGGGTATAAATCCTGTCTGATCTGGATGGACCAATTTATGGATTTCTTTAGTCTGGTAGCCAAAATCTTTGTTAGGATCTTCACATCTGAACATAGTAGAGGGATAGGTCTATAGGACCCGGGATCCAAAGGATCTTTCCCTTCTTTGTGCAGCACTATTATCGTGGTTTCCGTCATTGATATGGGAAGCTTCCCCTCCTTTGCCCAATCAAACACTTTAAGAAGCTCCGGGAGTAACACCGTCCCATAATTTTTATAAGTTTCAACAAGGAGGCCATCAGGACCAGAGGATTTCTGATTTTTCATTTCTGTTATGGCTAATTTAATTTCCTCCAGAGTTATCGGGGCTTCCAGTACCTCATTATCAAACTCTGTAAGGGAGGGCATCTCAATGTTACCAAAAAATGTATCTAGCTCCTCTCCCTCCATGGCCCCCCGGGATGTATACAATTCTTCATAATAATTTTTAAATGTATCTGTAATCTCATCTACCCGAGATGAGATCTCTCCCCTCATTGTCCTAATAGCGGGTATCATGGAGGGTGAGGATCCAGATCTAACTAAATGGGCCAGCATCTTCCCAACTCTTTCCCCCTCCCCATATACAATTTGGTTTTGAAATAGTCTTTTATTGTCAGACTTCCTAATCATTACATCCTTGTATATTTGTTGTTTATTTTCCCATTTACTTTGTTTGTCCGGGGTTGGCTCCTTCACATACTCCCTTTCTGCTGTTATTACCTCTTTCCTGACCTTATCCTCCCAGTCCAGTGAAGATTTTTTTATTTTAGAGACTTGTATAAATAAACCCCTCAGATAAGTCTTCAGTGCATCCCACATCATCCCTCTTGTTGTGGTATCCGTATTAAACCTTATAAACTCGTTTACCTTGGCTATTATCCCATTCTGATCCTCTATTATTCCAAACCACATTGGGTTCATTTTCCATAACCTACCAACCTTTTTATTATTTATACTTATCGAAATCGTCTGCAGCGAGTGATCTGAGACACCCCTATGTTGGTAAGCTATATCTTTAATTTTTTGGGAATCTAGCTCATTACCCAATGCAAGATCTATTCTTGAAAGTGTAGAATAAGAACCCGAGTAACATGAGAATTGTAACGTCACAGGGTTCCGTATTCTCCAAAGATCCAATAGACCAGCTTCCTGAAGGAAGTGGCTCATACGGTTTCCCTGTGGCGCCTGTCCCTGGTTACCTGGGGGGAACCTATCTATCTTTTTATTTATTACCACATTAAAGTCCCCAAATACTATAATTGGTATGTTAGTCTTATCTACTATAAACTCTAATAGATCGTACAAGACATCTAGTTTAAAAAGTGGAGGGATATAAACATTTGCTAGTACATATTCCTGATTTTCTATTATACAGTGCAAAAAAATATACCGACCCTCCCCATCTATTTTGCACTGTCTGCAGGTGAAAGCCACCCCCCTCCCAATTAACACTGACACCCCCCTGGAATAGGTGGTGTGCACAGAGTGAAATTGGCACTGGAATCTCTTGTTTCTTACTTGAGATTTAGTGTCTTGAGTCAAATGTGTCTCCTGCAGACAGGCAACTCCTATTTTAAATATATCCAACATATCAAATACAGCTGCTCTTTTGGCAGAGGTACCTAAAACACGAACATTCCATGATCCAATATTCAATACCATTGATTTTTTATATAACATCTATCGAAAAGAACCCAAAAGTAGCAGCAAAAGCTAGATCTTAATAATATCAAGGAGAGATACCCAGTTATCCATAGGGAATCTATGTGCTAAACCCAAAAAATGTATTTATCACTATGCCCCTCTGTGTCAAAAAAAATTACCTTCCCCGTGATTACAAAAAACCCCATATTTTCATACTGTAAACATTCATGTTCTATCTATATTTATTTTATCGATGCCCAATGTGTTATCCTATATTCCAGTGTGCCATTTATATTTTGTTTTACCAGTGCCCAATGTGTTATCCTATATTCCACTGTACAGTATATCTCCTTATAATTCCGTGTGCCATAAATTCCCCTACTAGATATATTCCTTTTCCTGTAGCCCTTGCCCCCCCCTCCCGCCCCAACCCCCACCCTCCCAAAAACCCACCCTCACTGCCCCCCCCCCACCCCACACCATTCTAGGTTACCCCTAAGGGCTTTTTAATAACCGTCTCACACCCTACTTTAACCGCACTCACCTCCCTTCCCCCCCATCTCCCCTTCCCCCTCCCCACACACTTATTTTAATCCCTTTCCTTCCTAAACCTAAATCCATTTACCGTTTCAATTCTCCACCCCACCCTTCTCTGAAAAAATTAAATAATTCATTATATTTGTGCACCATTATGTGTAACAACTTCAACCCGGGCTCCCCGTTATTTCATTGGTAACTGATCTCTTTTATCATCTAACCATGCTAACGCACCCGCAGGCGAGTCAAAAATCTGACTTCCTCCGAGTGCGTTTATCCGAAGCCTGGCAGGGTAAAGGAGAGCATAAGTAATGTTAAATTTTTGAAGGCTACGTTTAACTCCTAAAAACTCAGCTCTGCGTTTCTGAAGGTCAGGAGAGAAATCAGGGTATATTAATATCCTAGCCCCATTAAAGGAAACATCCCCCATCTCTCTAGCCTTTCTAAGGAGCTTTACTTTATAATTTAAAAATTTCACTAACAGCGGTCTCGGGGGGCTTCCTTGAGGGGGGGGCCTGAAGGGAACTCTGTGTGCTCTTTCGATTGAAAACTGCTGTGAGAACGAGTCTCCTCCAAAGGTTTCAATCAACCATTTTTCTAAGAATACTATTGGGTCTGGACCTTCACTCTTTTTGGGTAACCCCACCACCCTCACGTTGTCCCTACGAAGTCTGTTTTCCATTTCATCAATTTTTTCCGTGAGTTTGTTTATTTTCTCTTTCCATGTCTTGGATTCTTGTTTCAAAGGGTACAAATCGTCTTCTATCAGACTTATTCTCTTCTCCATTTCCATTACTTTTTCCTCTGTTTTCTTAAGTTCATACCGTACCAGGATTAACTCCTCCTTAATATCTTTCATTTGGTTACTTAGTTCACTCAAAGAATGTTTACATGTATTAATCGCCAGGAGGATATCTTTCAGGGAGGGCTCTCCTGCTGGAAGTATCGGATTGATAGAAATTTCTGTTTCCTTCCCAACCACTCCTGACCCTTTACTTGAAAGGTTTTTGGTACCAGCGGTCCCTGTGGGCATACTCAGGTGACCTTGGCTCTTTCTGTCCGCTGTTGATTTAATTTGGGTTTGCTGCCCCCCTTTGCTTGGTGTATGATCCGTGGCATGGACCATTCTCTCTAGCTTGGCGGTCGCTGCGACAGCTGCGGTAGTTGCGCCCGCCACAGTGGACTGAGCTCCTTTTTCCTTGTCTTTGGCCGAGCATAGGGATTGAACTCCCACATTCTCCTGGTTGGCTTGTTCATCACCTTTCCTCCTTGTTGACATTATGCCTATCCTACTATAGAGATATTCAATGTAAGGAAGCAAATCAGGTTCCCTGGGAGTCAGGAAGGCAGTAACGCTGGAAGTTGCAACAGATAGGTAAAGGAACAAAATGAGGACACGGTCATTTACAGAAGATGCATGGAGAGAGTGTTCATATTAGACCCACATTAGACCCCCTTTTCCTTGAGCCTAAAATGAATTAAATGTTAGGAACCCCAATTAGCATAACCATCAGTTCCGATATTATCCTGACCAACAAATAGCAGAGGTTCTATCCGCCCAGAAAGAAAAAACACCCCCCTTCTCAAGTTCCCTCATAAAGCTTGCAGTTCACCAGAGACTCCGTTCACCTGGAGAGATTACTGTCCTCCTCCACTTTATAGCGAGCTAACAAACAAAGAGTGATGGAACTCAGTACCTCGTTCTGCCGGTCTTGACAAAGTCACACTGTTCCTTCCCAACAACACTGCAGGGACTAATGCGTGCACTTAATTCTATTTCCAGATAGCTCTACCTCCTCTTGTTCCTCTGGGTGGCATATACAGTGTACCGAGTCCACTCCGAGTACACTCACAGGAGCCTCCACGGCGGACACCCACCGTCAGTCTGTTCCCGCAGCTGCGTTCCATCCTCTCCTTCCTGTTCTTGCGGGTTTTCACTTGTACTTGTCAAAAGCCGTGGGCTGGGAAATCCCGGAGAGATCCGAGCACACACCGCACTTCGATATACTCGCTCCGGGCACGCCGGAAAGGGGACCGAAGAGGCAGACAGGTCACTGCAGCTCACATCGCCACACGGGTATTGTCTTCAGCGTTTATCCCCAGGGCAACACGTTCATGAAGCAGGGAGAGCGGGGTGGGCACACGCACTCACTCCACACCGACTAGTACCTCCATCCGCTTCCGGTCACGCCCCCAACTCCTTTTGGTGGTATTTACAACAGTCGTTGCATTACTTCAATGTAATTACAATTTTCGATCTAATATTTCACAGCAGGTTCTGTTCCTGCGTCCACCAAGAGTAACTGTGAGGGCTTACAGTGTTGTGGCACCACCACCAAAGGCCCAATTTTGTTGCCCCTGTTTAACATAATATTTCACAGCAGGGCCCGTTCCAGCACCCACCAAGAGTAACTGAGGGCTTACAGTGTTCTGGTACCACCAAGGCCCAATTTTCCGCAGAGTGTATAGGGCAGGCCATATAGTATATACAGGCGGTCCCCTATTTTTAAACATCTGACTTACAAATGACTCCTACTTACAAATGGAGGGAGACAACAGGAAGTGAGAGGAAATCTACCCCTAGGAAGGGAAATTCTCTCCTGTAAGAGTTAATATGGGAAAAATGTGTCTCCACTGATGCTTTATCACCAATCCTTGTTTCCCTAATAACCCAAAATTTTCAAAATCCAATTGTCATTGGGACAGAAAGTGAGGTGAAATCTTCTGAACAGTGGCACAGACAGCAAAACAAATGTTACAGGGTGATAACCCTTTCCTATGTTATCCAAAAGGCTTAGAAATAAATTTTTTGGCTGGAGCTACACTTAAAAAAATATATCTGTTCCAAATTACAAACAGATTCAACTTAAGAACAAACCTACAGTCCCTATCTTGTTTGTAACCTGGGGACCACCTGTATACTGCTGTTCAGAGTATATAGGGCCTGGGGGCCCTACACCTTTTTTTTTTTTAATTTGGGTGCAAGGTTCCCCTTAATATCCATACCAGACCCAAAGGGCCTGGTAATGGGCTGGGGGGGAGGGGACCTATGCCATTTTTCTCAATGATTTTCATCTATATTGCCGGGACCAGACATTACATTACAGCCGCAAGCAGTTTTAAATGACTTTTATCCCTTTAGAAATGTCATTTTGCTGCAGGGACTATTCTAAACATGGGAAAAATGCACCACTTTACAGGCATACTATAGTCACCCCCAAGGCACGATATTTAAAGGAATATTTGACTTTTATTGTTTCACTTTAAGCATTATTAAAATCACTGCTCCCGAAAAAATGGACGTTTTTAAAACTTTTTTTTTGCATTGATACATGTCCCCTAGGGCAGGCCCCGGGTCCCCATACACTTTTTATGACAATAACTTGCATATTAGCCTTTAAAATGAGCACTTTCTTTTGATTTTCACGTTCGGGTCCCATAGACTTTAACTGTGTTTGCGTGTTCGCACAAACTTTTTGTCAGTGTGCATGTTCAGCCCATCCCTACCCATCACTTAGTTCTAAATCTTCCTACTGACACTGGCACAGAAGGCAGTCCGCCTCACCATGTCTTTTAAAATCACCTCCCTAAATGTTAAAGCCATATTTACAGTCCACATCCACGGCCTCTCAAAAATCCCGGCCAGTGATTAGATCTCAGTCTGTACCCCTTACTGAAGATAAAAGCAGCGAGGATGAAGAGAAAGATTGTCTGTGGCTGTCTCTAATGCCAGGGCCTGCCACCCCCCACTTCTCCTCCCAAAGTGACTGAGGTGACTCTCAGGCCAGAGGCTCCCGAGTTTGTACCTTAAAGTCCACCTTTTGAAGAGTTGGAAGACCCTCAATCTTCCCTGCTGAAAGCCGACCCTGTAGACTTTCCATCCTTAATTGAGGAGGAAGCTGAAGCTGATATGCAGGAAAAAGAAGAGACCAGTGTGCCTGTAACCCCAGAACCTAAAGAACAGTGAGAGCGAAGGGTTATTCACCCACCCAAAAGACTGATATATGATACTTTGGATGAAAGCTCTGAGGAGGTTGTTCTTATTGCAAAAAGGACTCTAAGCAACTGACCCTTCCACCGCAGATTTGGTGGTGGACAATCCCAACTCACCCCCTGACACATCTAGGTCATTCCAGTTAAGGTGGCCTGTAGGCAGGACAACCTCCCCTCCTATGCTAATTGGTGGGATGTTCCTCTGCCAGGGTTTCATGCAGATGTAAATTGTATGGTTTCCTGTGCACACTAACCTGTTTTTTTTTTCCGTGTGTATATCAAAAGCATGTAACAGGTCATAGACTCTTTACCTCCTTTGGCAGACCAAAGGTTTTTTGGTGGGGGGAGTGTGTAGCGGGGGTTGCTCTGTCACCCGTGGTCCCGCACCTCCCGCCATCCCCGCCAGCGACCGCCAGACTGAATAGACACTGACACAGGCACTCACTGAGGGAGAGCATGCCTGTCAGTCCCTGTGGGGGATTTCTCCCCTCCCTCTCCACTTCCTTGAGTGACGAGCGACGCTCACTCACAGGCATCCGCCTGCTCTACTCTCTTCTCTTTGTCCCTATTGGCAGGGAGAGGGAGCCAATCAAGCAGCAGCAGAGGACCACGGGACTTGAAGTCTCATCACAAAACGACCCCATTGATTTCTCCAGGGGGCGGAACTACCAAACCCAGCCTGCTTTGCAAGAAGGGGGGGCTAGCTAAAGACTTAAGCTTGTTGGTCTAAAGGAGAGAACACCATGAGGCAAGGAGGTGAAGGGAGGTGTGAAGAGAAACTACAGGCACCTGAAGAGCCATCCAAAGACGGTTCCAGAGACTATCCAGAGACGGTTGAAGATGGATGTACCTTCTGTACCACCTAATATCTCTATTTTTATGTGGAATATCTCTGAAATTATGTGAGATATAACATTAAAACCACTTGATCTTACCAGATCTAATGAATATCTATTAGCCCGAATGATTTTTGGCCAGAAAATTGCAGGTGGGGGGGCAACCCGTCCTTATGTAACATCTAATATTTCTATATTTATGTGCAATATCTCTGAAATTATGTGAGATCTAACATTAAAACCGCTTGATCTTACTGGATCTAACAAATATCTATTAGCCTGAATGATTTTTGGCCAGAAAATTGCATGTGGGGGGCCAACCCGTCCTTATGTACCACCTAATATCTCTATTATGTAGAATATCTCTGAAATTATATGAGATCCAACATTAAAACCACTTGCTCTTACCGGATCTAACGAATATCTATTAGCCTAGATGATTTTTGGCCAGACAATTGCATGGGGGGGGGGGCAACCCATTCCTATGTACCACCTAATATCTCTATTATTATGTAGAATATCTCTGAAATTATGTGAGTTCTAACGTTAAAACCACTTGATCTTACCGGATCTAACAAATATTTATTAGCCTGAATGATTTTTGGCCAGAAAATTGCATGTGGGGGGCCAGCCCGTCCTTATTTACCACCTAATATCTATTATGTGGAATATCTCTGAAATTATGTGAGATCTAACGTTAAAACCACTTGATCTTACCGGATCTAATGAATATCTATTAGCCTGAATGATTTTTGGACAGAAATATTGATAAGGGGGGCCAGTCCCCCTTCATGAATCACTTAATAATTCTCTAATTATATGATATCTAACGTTAAAACCACTTGATCTTACCGGATCTAATGAATAGCTTCCAAAATAGCTAACTGTTTGGTAAATTTTTTGATAAGGGGGGCTGATGACGGGTTAGCCCCCCCCAGCAAATAACTGTTAATATTGCTTCTTCTGTATGAGATCTAACGCAAATAATGGTTGATCTAACCTGATCTAGCAAAGATCGAACAAACTGTATAAGATTTTTTCAAAAAATTTGATATGGGGGGCTAACCCAGCAGAGGTGTCAGGCTGGGATGGTGACACAGAGGCTTGAGCCACGCTTACCTCCATAGGGCCTGCTGCTGTGATGCTGCTGGGAGATTCCCTGCGGGGCTTTAATTTACCTGGGCTGCGGAGTGATGGAGTGGAGTTCCCTGAGGAGACCCCGCTGCTATTGCAGGAGGAGGAGAGACAGTCTGTGCCGTAGCGTGGCTAGAGAGCTGCCTTCTTGACACAAAGAATCCGACTATTTTTCAGAGCTGCGACAGGTCCTTCTTTCGGCGTGTCATGCTTCAGGGCTGGAGAGATAATGGGGCAGTGCTGGGTGGCGGCTAAGCGGGCAGAGGGTCCCGATGTGGCTGGTATTCCCCGGAGACTGAGCGGAGCTTCACCTAGATGCAGCCATACTGGATCGCGGTCGCCATGCCCCCCCCAACTCTTTTCTCTTGAAGCCCCTATTAATGATCAAGAAATTAGCTATCCTATTGCTCAGAAACAACAAAGCCCTGGGCCCTATTGGCTTCCCTGCGAAATACTCCCCAAAAATTTCACCTGATTTCTTTGCTAAATACAGACTTAAAGTTATATGCAAAAAATTATGACACAAGGTTTAGCCCCTAGTATGCCTCATCTGATTCATACAGACCAAGTTGGTTTTACCTTGGGGCGTCAAGTCCCCGACGCTACCCGCAAAATAGTCAACTTGCTACACTAAGCTGAATCCACAAAGCTTCCTACCTTACGCTTAGCACTCAATGCTGAAAAAGCATTCAAGAGAATTAATTGGGGTTACCTTCAACACATGCTATTGAAGTTTGGTTTTAGAGGCAATATCCTATCAGCAATTATGGCCCTACATCCCCACCAGCCCTAGTTTTTACAGATGGAGTATTCTGAGATAGGTTTAATACCACAAATGGGATGAGGCAAGGGTGCCACCTATCCCCTATAATTTTTACCCTTTTAATGAAGCCACTAGCCCAAAAGATACGTGCTACAGAATCCATATGAGGTAAAACCATCTCAGACAAAACATACAAAATGAATCCTGTTCACAGATGTGATTATATTAACTTTGACAGATCAGCCTTCTTTCCTCCCAGAGGTATATAAAGTGTTAAAATTGTTTGATGCTTTTTCCTACTACAAGATAAATAAATCCAAGTCCAATATTCTTAGCATACAAATAAACAAGTATAAAAATACTTGCAATCACACTTCCCTTTCCAGTGGGTTTCATCATCCATGCCTTACCTGGGCATCTCCCTAACTTCACCCACCACAAACTCGTACTCTCAAAATGATATCCCATACCTGGCCTCGTGCAAACAGGGCCTTCAAAGGCTCAGCAATCATTACCTTTCCTGGGCTGATAGAACAGCAGCCTTTAAAATAATAGCGCTGCCCAAGCGTTTGTACATCTTCAAAGCCCTACCTATTCATATCCCTCCTTTCTTCTTCACCTATGTTTGGGCACATAGGAAACCATGGTTTTCCTATACCACTTTGATGCGCGACAAAAGAGTGGATGAAGTGGGTTTTCCAGACTCAAAAGATTTTTTTTGCGCCAGTGGTTCTAGACCAATGTAGACATTAGTTTAACCCTGTCTGCAACAAACAATGGCAAGACATTGAGCAATGGGAGATTGAAGTACCCTTCTATATGCCCATTACCTCTCAAACACATGCTTTAAATCTGTTCACCCAACAATTAAAGCAGCAATGTCAATGTGGGAATATTTTTTGCATGTCCACCTGAGCAGTCCCACTGCTATAATTGCCCCTATTCCATTAGCGATATTCAATTTTATATTGCCACATTTTTTTCTTTTATCTCTTGGAAAGCAGTCAAATCCACATCTATCACAGATATACTACAACACGTTTTCCTCCTTTGCAGGCCTACTGAAGGCCCATGCTATACAACTGCAGAGTTTATTTGGTTACAATCAGTGGCATCGCTAGGGGGTGGCTGTTGGGGCTACAGCCCAGAGTCTGAGGCCCATAGCCCAGAGTCTCTTGTTCCAGTCCAGAATGCAGGGGACAGGGGCGGACTGAGCCATGGTAGTGCGGGCTCTGGCTCCACCCCCCACCTCCACCTGACTCTACTCTTGGTCACTGGTTGCTAGAGTCGCCCTGCGTCTAGCAACCAGTGATGTCACGGCTGCAACTCCCTTCCTGCCCACTGTGTCCAGCATTGAAAGCGGAGGAGGATTCCACTTCCTCCTCCTCCTCTGCGCTAGTGCTCATGAGGCCTGGCCTGCGACTCCTGGACTGGGCGTCCCGCCGCTGGTCTGGTGGTGGCGTGGAGTGCAGAGCAGCAGCATCAAGCAGGGAGGGGGAGACCTGGGCAGCCGCGAAGAGCCCAGGAGGGAGGGAGAGAGAGAGAGAAGACACAGTCACCCTGAGCAGCCTGCCCAGCGCCGCTGTGACTGGAACAAGAAGAAAAACAGGCTAGCTGAGAACGGGCAGGAGGTAGGTGGATGACACACGCTTACCCACACAGACAGGGGCTGGGACAGTAGGGACTGCAGGCAGGGTTAGGGGGTCTCTCATCCACCCCCCTTTCTCTCACCCTCCCTCACCCCCCTCTCTCTTTTTCAGCCCTTTTCATCCACCCCCTCTCTCACCCTGATGTATAGGGGGGCTCTCTGGGGACCCTGATGTATAGGGGGAGGCTCTCTGGGGACCCTGATGTATAGGGGGAGGTTTTCTGGGGACTCTGATGTATAGGGGGAGGCTCTCTGGGGACCCTGATGTATAGGGGGAGGCTCTCTGGGGACCCTGATGTATAGGGGGAGGCTCTCTGGGGACCCTGATGTATAGGGGGAGGCTCTCTGGGGACCCTGATGTAAGGAAGGGAATCCGCACTCAGATATGTAATAAGATTATATATATATATAATATATACACAGTGAAACCTCGGATTGCGAGTAACACGGTTAACGAGCGTTTCCCAATACGAGCACTGTTTTTAAAAAAATCCTGACTTGGTTTGCGAGTGTTGCCCCGCAAAATGAGCAGGATTCAAGCCACAGCGGTGTGCAGTACCACGTTAGTCCTGAGGTGGGGGGCACCGGAGCCGATCAGAGCCGTTCGGAAATGCTCGGAAAAACTCGGAAATACTCTGTTCCCGAGTTCAGCCGAGCTGTCCCCTGGCCTTTCCGAGTGTTTCTGAGGCTCTCCGGTGCCCCCCCACCTCTGGCCACATGCGCTATTGCATGCCATTGAAGTCAATGCGCAACAAATTATTTTGGTTTCCATTGACTTCTATGGGGAAACTCACTTTGATATGCGAGTGCTTTAGATTACGAACATTCTCCTGGAACGGATTATGCTCGCAATCCAAGGTTTCATTGTATGTATGTGTATATATATATATATATATATATATATATATACACATACACACACGTATATATATAATATACATGTGTATGCCCGCCCAAGCGTATGGCTCTTTACTTCACTGCTATGGGCTCTAGCCCCAGATCTTTTGTAGACCTAGCAACACCCCTGCAGACAATTATTCTATTTGAAGAAAAGCTCCAGGTACAAACACAAGCTTGGTCCTTCTGAATGTCTGGCTCACCTACCACAAAAGGTATCACAATATTCTACAACCTCTTATAATCTATGGACACATTTGTCAAGAGCGCAACTGTCTGTCAGGGTCCAGATCTACACCTGCAGCCTCTTGGGGCATCTAGCTGTAGCACTTCTCACTGTGCCACCTTAGATGCTAGACAGTTCCCTGTCTGATCTCTTAAGACTATCATGTCTTGTTTCTGGTGAACTCTTTGCTCCTCCCATGAACTTCCAGATTTAATCCATGTCTCTGCACTTCCTGTCTGCCAGAATTTTTTGCTCTCTCTAGCCGATATCTTGCTCCTTTGCATACCTCCAGTTGTCCTTTTTTCTTTATTACCATTTGTTACCAACTGGTCCCTGGCTTGTTTACTGGCTATCTGCTGCTGGACCTTGGCTTGCTCATCTCTTGGTGAGGCCATCCTGAAGACTGTTATCTGGTACTAACATGCAGCAAAATCCATCTCTACCATCAGGAGCTCTGGAAAATACCAATTAGTGTTTAAACTCCGTGCCTCGGGTGAGACCTTGTCATCTGCCAGGGTAACTAGGGTAACCTGCTTGTGTACTTATCCTGCTATAGCTACTGGTCCCTGAGCCTGACCCCTGACAATACCATCTCTGTTTTAGTGCTTTTGCACCCAGACTATACTCCAAAGACTTTGCACCCCATCTTTTTCAAAGATCTTGCACCCTGTTACTGATTCTGAGGTCTTTACACTGATTCAGCTTTCTAGGTAATTTGCCTGATCAGGTTGGTTCTCTGCCTGCTGTCCAGCCTGACTCCATTGACCTTCCACCTGCTATCCAGCCTGACTCTACTGACCCTTTACATGCTGTCCAGCCTGGCTCTGGGATTTATGTTGAGCTTTCTCCAGCTGACTGATCTGTTACCAGTGAATTTCTGTCATCGTCACATGTCTGGCATGGATTGCCTGTCTGGCCCAAAATTTTTCTTGAAGCCAACTTGCCAAGTTCCTATTGCAGCCAGTTTCTCCTTTTATGCCATAGCCAAACACTTGCAACGAAACCTGTAACTGACTTTTTGACAGCCCTAGTGATCTTCTGGGGAATGGGAGAGTTTCATTTGAACTTTGCTGTGACCCAGATAAAATCAGTGCCGCTCCAGGTGTGTTAGGGACCCTGGGTCAGGTAACTACAGTTGCAATAAAAAGTATGTGAACCCTTTTGGAATGATATGGATTTCTGCACAAATTGATCATAAAATGTGATCTGAACTTCATCTAAGTCACAACAATAGACAATCACAGTCTGCTTAAACTAATAACACACAAAGAATTAAATGTTACCATGTTTTTATTGAACACACCATGTAAACATTCACAGTGCAGTGGAAAAAGTATGTGAACCCATAGACTAATGAGATCACCAACAGCTAATTGGAGTGAGGTGTCAGCCAACTGGAGTCCAATCAATGAGATGAGATTGGAGGTGTTGGTTACAGCTGCCCTGCCCTATAAAAAACACACACCAGTTCTGAGGTTGCCTGATGTGAATGATGCCTCGCACAAAAGAGCTCTCAGTAGACCTACAATTAAGAATTGTTGACTTGCATAAAGCTGGAAAGGGTTATAAAAGTATCTCCAAAAGCCTTGCTGTTCATCAGTCCACGGTAAGACAAATTGTCTATGAATGGAGAAAGTTCAGCTCTGCTGCTACTCTCCCTAGGAGTGGGCGTCCTGTAAAGATGCCTGCAAGAGCACAGCACAGACTGCTCAATGAGGTGAAGAAGAATCCTATAGTGTCAGCTAAAGACTTACAAGAGTCTCTGGCATATGCTAACATCCCTGTTAGCGAATCTACGATGCGTAAAACACTAAACAAGAATGGATTTCATGGGAGGATACCACAGAGGAAGCCATTGCTGTCCAAAAAAAACATTGCTGCACGTTTACAGTTTGCACAAGAGCACCTGGATGTTCCACAGGAGTACTGGCAAAATATTCTGTGGACAGATGAAACCAAAGTTGAGTTGTTTGGAAGAAACACACAAGACTATGTGTGGAGAAAAAGAGGCACAGCACACCAACATCAAAACCTCATCCCAACTGTGAAGTATAGTGGTGGGGGAATCATGGTTTGGGGCTGCTTTGCTGCGTCAGGGCCTGGACACTGGACAGATTGCTATCAAAGGAAAATGAATTCCCAAGTTTATCAAGACATTTTGCAGGAGAACTTAAGGCCATCTGTCCACCAGCTGAAGCTCAACAGAAGATGGGTGTTGCAACAGGACAATGACCCAAAGCATAGAAGTAAATCAACAACAGAAGAAAATATGCCTTCTGGAGTGGCCCAGTCAGAGTCCTGACCTCAACCTGATTGAGATGCTGTGGCATGACCTCCAGAAAGCGATTCACACCAGACATCCCAAGAATATTGCTGAACTGAAACAGTTCTGTAAAGAGGAATGGTCAAGAATTACTCCTGACCGTTGTGCACGTCTGATCTGCAACTATAGGAAACCTTTGGTTGAAGTTATTGCTGCCAAAGGAGGTTCAACCAGTTATTAAATCCAAGGGTTCACATACTTTTTCCACTGCACTGTGAATGTTTACATGGTGTGTTCAATAAAAACATGGTAACATTTAATTCTTTGTGTGTTATTAGTTTAAGCAGACTGTGATTGTCTATTGTTGTGACTTAGATGAAGATCAAATCACATTTGTGCAGAAATCTATATCATTCCAAAAGGGTTCACATACTTTTTATTGCAACTGTATTGTGGTAGTGTGGTACCCCACCAGCAGAAGGATGCAGGGTTCTCAACCAGGCAGGTTGAGGGGCTCCAGGGGATTTGCTTATTTGGGAGGAAACTGGCCTTTCAGTTTCCTTATTATTTACTAAAATCTGTTTTGGGATCTTGAGGCCGGGTATTTGACATTGGAATACACAACCCTGAAGGACGTTGCTCTTCATTCATATTCATCTCTCCACACACCAATTAAGTTATGCACTTTTCACTGTTTGATTTCAACTGTGCATATGGACATTTGAATGATCATCATTGCAATATTTGTTATCCTTAGTTTGTGTCACTTCATGATTGTGCAGAGAGGAGGGCTGGGAAAGTGTGTGTGTGTGTGGGGGGGGGGGTTGTGCGAAGAGGAGGGCTGTGAAAGTGGGGGGATTTCAGAGGAGAGTGGCGGGGATTTGTGCAGAGCGGAGAGCTGGGAAAGTGGGGGGGGGGGGTTTGTGCAGAGAGGAGCGCTGGGAAAGTGTGGGGGGATTTGTGCAGAGAGGAGGGCTGGGAAAGTGTGGGGGGGGGGTATGCAGAAAGAAGGGCTGGGAAAGTGGGGGGATTTGTGCAGAGAGAAGGGCTGGGAAAGTGTGGTGGGGGATTTGTGCGGAGAGGAGAGTGGGGGGGATTTATGAAGAGCGGAGAGCTGGGAAAGTGGGCGGGGATTTGTGCCCACCTATAATATATGTATATATATATATATATATATATATATATATATATATATATATATACACATACAGTATATCTATCTATCTATCTATCTATCTATCTATCTATCTATCTATCTATCTATCTATCTATCTATCTATCTATCTATCTACCTATCTATCATCTATATATATGCCTTTTTTTCTCAGAAAATAGGTGCAGGAACTCACCCTCCCTGCCCAAATCCCCTCCCCCAACCATGCCCAAACCCCACCCCCAGACACACCTTTCTTAGAGGAGAGCATATAGACCTGTGTACAGAGGGCAGGGGTCAGCAATATGTAACATAGAGCCCAGCACAAAGAGCAGTGGTAAAGCAGATGCAATATGCAGTCCAGCATACAGAGTGCAGGGCTCAGGAGTATGTAACGCAAAACCTGTTGTACAGAGTACAGCATTAATAAGGAGTACCATCCAGAGGCCTTTAATATGTAACATACAGCAAACAGAGTATAGCAGTTCTGAGTATGTAATGTACAAGGTGTTCCAAAATTCTCACCCTACACACAGTGCTATACATTATATACACTATATATTACATACTCATATCTGCTTATCTCTTTGCTTACCTCTGTGTCCCCCATCCACACCCAACCTCTGCAATCCTCATCCACACCCAACCTCTGCAACCCTCATCCACAGCTCACCTCTTCTTTCCCCTGTCCACAGCTCCACTCTGCACCCCTATCCACAACTCACCTTTGCCTTCCCCCCTTCAACATCTCACCTCTGCAACCCTCTAACTACAGCTTACACCAGTCCACAACTCACCTCTGGACCCCCATCCATATTATCTCTGCTCCCCTTCTGCACCCCCATCTAAAGCTTACCCCAATCCACAGCTCTCACCACCCATGTTACCCCTCTGCACCTCCAGCTTCCCCTACAGCTCTCACCTCTGCACAGCCGGCCCCATTCTCCACAGCTCTCATTTTGCACAACCTGCCTTCTGCCCTCTGCAGCTCTTACCTCTGGACAATGCTCCCTCCTTCCCAGTTCTCCTCTCTGGACAAATTTGCACCCCCCCAGCAGTTCTCTCTGCACAAATCCCCGCCCACTTTCCCAGCTGTCCGCTCTGCATAAATTCCCCCCACTCTCCTCTCCGCACAAACCCCCCCACACACACACTTTCCCAGCCCTTCTCTCTGCACAAATCCCCCCACTTTCCCAGCCCTTCTTTCTGCATAAACCACCCCCCCCCACTTTCCCAGCCCTCCTCTCTGCACAAATCCCCCCCCCCTTTCCCAGCCCTCCTCTCTGCACAAATCCCCCCCACTTTCCCAGCTCTCCGCTCTGCACAAATCCCCGCCACTCTCCTCTGAAATCCCCCCACTTTCCCAGCCCTCCTCTTTGCACAAATCCCCCACTCTCCTCTCCGCACAAATCCCCCCCACCACTTTCCCAGCCCTCCTTTCTGCACAAATCCCCCCACCACTTTCCCAGCCCTCCTTTCTGCACAAATCCCCCACCACCACCACTTTCCCAGCCCTCCTTTCTGCACAAATCCCTTACCACCACCACTTTCCCAGCCCTCCTTTCTGAACAAATCCCCCCACCACCACTTTCCAAGCCCTCCTTTCTGCACAAATCCCCCCTTCTCTCTGCACAAATTCTTAGCCCTCCTCTCTGCACAAATCCCCACCACCACTTTCCCAGCCCTCCTTTTTGCACAAACCCCCCCCCCCCACCACCACTTTCCAAGCCCTCCTTTCTGCACAAATCCCCCCCCTTCTCTGCACAAATTCTTAGCCCTCCTCTCTGCACAAATCCCTCCCACCACTTTCCAAGCCCTCCTCTCCACACAAATCCCCCCTCCTCTCTGCACAAATTCTTAGCCTTCCTCTCTGCACAAATCCCCCCCACCACCACCACTTTCCCAGCCCTCCTCTCTGCACAAATTCTCAGCCCTCCTCTCCGCACAAATCCCCCCCACTTTCTCATCTTCCCTCTATGCATAAATTCCCCCCCTCCACACATACTGTACATTTTCCCAGTTCTCCTCCATACTCAAATCCCCCCACACACTTTCACAGTTGTCTCTGCAAAATCCCCCCCCCCCCCCTTTCGTTCACAGTTCTCTCTCCGCAAATTCAGTCTCTGCGGAGCACTTACTCCCCCCCCCCCCCCCCCGTTTTCATTCCAAACTCCCTCACCTCTTTCACCGGCAGTTCCCCAGTCCACCTGGTATGTGCAGGCTTTTTTTTACAGCTGATTGAGGAGCTGTAGCTGGGGCGGAGTTTCAGGGCTCCTCTGCTCTCCGTGCTACAATGTGACTAGAGTCGGGGACGGAAGCTGCCTCCTGAACCAACACAGGCAGCTGTACGTTTCCGTGTTGTGACCTGAAAAAACTCGAGGGCTGCACAGCGCTAGTGTGTCATGCAAGGTTGGAGCAGAGAGGGCTGTCATAGGTGCCGGAATGGCGTTCTGGCAGAAAAAAAAAGGTATATATATATATATATATATATATATATATATATATATATATATAAAAATTATAGACATATACTTTACCTATGTGTTTGTATATACTATATCTGTTCCTCTCTGAACTTGCGACCCACTCTGGTCCCCATTCTGACCTGTCTTTTTCTCTGGTACATTGTAATCCTGTCTGCCCCTGCCCTACCTGAATCCCCTTCTCCTCTGCTTGTACTTAGTTAGTTAATCACTTGCAGACTGCCCACCATACATTTACTGTGGCTGGTCGGCCACTCTGCAGCAGATCACTTACCTAGTCTGGGGCGTGCGCACGGACCGCCAGTGACCCGCTTTCACTGTGATCACACACAGCGGGAGCCCAGCGACAGGTACCATGGACTCGATGTCCCGCCGACACCCGCCAATTACACAGGCAGAACGACAGTCTGCCTATGTAAACAAGGCAGACTGTCATTCTGTCAGAGGGGAAAGTATTGATCCTGTGTTTCTGCAAAGCAGGAACACGGATCTTTGCCTTTCCCTAGTCAATGCACCTTCCCCACAGTGAGTAAGCACAACCTAGGCACACAGTTAACCCTTTGATCGCCCCTGTTAACCCCTTCCCTGCCAGTGTCATTAGTACAGTGACAGTGCGTATTTTTAGCACTGATCACTGTATTGGTGTCACCGGTCCCTAAAAAGTGTCAAAAGTGTCAGTTAGGTGTCTGATTTGTCTGTCGCAATATCGTAATCCCGCTATAAGTCACTGATCACCACCATTACTAGTAAAAAACTAAAGAGAAAAAAAAATATCCCATATTTTGTAAATGCTATAACTTTTGTGCAAACTATAAAATATACGCTTATTGGGATTTTTTTACAAAAATGTGTAGCAGAATATATATTGGTGTAAATTGATGAAGAAATTAGATTTTTTTACATATTTTTTTTTATCGGAGAGGTTTTATAGCAGAAAGTAATAAACATTTTTTTTTTTCCAAAATTGTCTTTTTTTGTTTGTAGTACAAAAAATAAAAACCATAGAGGTGATCAAATACCACCAAAAGAAAGCTCTATTTGTGGGGAAAAAAAAAAAAAACTAACATTTTATTTGAGTACAGAGTCGCACAACCGCGTTGGCTTTTACATTCTTAGCCTGGTAGTGAAGGCTTCTGATCATTTCCAGCTTATGTTAGGCGGTGTGAATCGAACACGGGATAAGAATGTGATTTCCAAGCATTCAGCATTTCATTCTATGCGGTACATA